>PVJC01012301.1:0-25000 GCA_004026665.1 Murina feae
AGGGAAGAAACCCAACTTCAACAGTCACAAGAAAGATTAAAGGTAAATTAAGTTATCAAGTTCCTTGTTACTGCTTTCCCATTCCTATCCTTGGGGATCAACTACCTTAAAGTAAAGAGTAAGATTGCCTTTTGCACTACTGGTGGGAATAATACAGATTGGTGCAGCCACTTATGGAAAACAGAATGGAGTTACCTCCAAAGATTAAAAATGGAAGTGCCTTATAACACTTCCATTTGACAATTTCAGGTTTCTTCGGGATTGATCCGATGAAACCTGAAAGAATATATGCACCTCTATGTTCACTGCATTGTTATTTACAATAACCACGATAGGGAAGCAGCCCAAGTGCCCATCAGTAGATGAGTGGATAAAAAAAGCTGTGGTACATTTACACAATGGAATACTACATTGCAGTAAAAAAAAAGAGGGGGGATCTCTTATCCTTTATGACAGCCTGGGTGGACCTAGAGAGTATTATTATCAGTGAAATAAGCCAGTCAAAGAAAGACAAATACCATATTACCTCACTCATATGTGGAATCTAATGAACAAAATAAACAAGCAACATAGAGGCAGATTCATAGATACTGAAAACAGACTGACAGCTGTAGGAGTGGTGTTAAGAGGCTAGGTGAAAAAGGTAAAGGGATTAAGCAACACACACAGACACCTCACAGACAAAACAGCAGCATGGTGCTTAGAGAGGAACAGGGGAGTGGGAGGAGGTCGGAGAGGACGCCAAGAGGACCCAGTTTGGCTCAGTCGACAGAGTGTTGGCCTGCAGACTGAAGGGTCCCAGGTTCGATTCTGGCCAAGGGCACATGCCCAGCTTGTGGGCTCATCCCCAGTCGAGGGCCTGCAGGTGGCAGCCAATCAATGATTTTCTCTCATCACTGATATTTCTCTCTCTCCCTCTCCCTTCCTTTCTGAAATCAATAAATACATATATTTTTTAAAAAGAGAGTAAAGGGGGAATAAATGGTGATGGAAGGAGACTTGACTTGGGGTGGTGAACACACAATACAATACACAGATGATGTATTATAGAACTATACACCTGGAACCTCTGTAATTTTATTAACCATAAAGAGTGCGGTTGATTGCATGTTCAAAAACAGAGAAAACGTCGTGCAGATGCTGTCGCTGACTGACAACTGTCTCAGACTTCTTTCCACCAAAAGCACTCTGACATAATTTTAAAGGAAAAGTTCTCCTCTACTGCCTATTTCATCGCTACCATTTCTAGAAAAAGCAAAATGATGGAAATCTACATGTTCATTTCTGGGGCAGGACCTTCCAATTTCAAAACGTCAACTGAATTTAGCAATTTTAACTCTCGGTCTTCTCTTGAGAAACATTCTAGAGATGTTGAAACGGGAACTAATTTGCTTTCTGACTTCAGTTCAACAAATCTTTGTACCTAACAGCAGCAGGGCGGGCAGCTCCGCTAAAACGTAGGTGGGGTAAGTGTGCGTGTGTGCGCGCGTCTGCCTGTGTGTCTGTGTCTGTGTCTGTGTGTAGAGTCTGTCTGTGTCTGTGTGTGTCTGTGTGTCTGTGTGTAGAGTCTGTCTGTATGCGCAGTGACAGCCCGGAGTCTGCCTGGGGCTGCGGCGGCGACCGGACCTTGACCCTCCGCGTCAGCTGACTGCACCGCCTCGGCGCGGTCTGCAGGGCCGGGCTTACCGACTTCACCCCTCGGAAAGACGTCGGTGACGGAGAACCGGGTTTTTAAGAAGTGGGTGAAAAGATGAGAATCGGACCGGCTGGCTTAGGAGGCGAGACCTGGAGAAAGGGGCACTTGAGCCCAGCCCCTGCCCGCGCTTCCGGGCCCGAGGCGGCGGTCCCCAGAGGCCTCGCAGCCGCCCCAGGTCCCTCACTACGCAGCCGGGGCGGCATCCACACGGGGCAGCGACACGGGCCTGGGGCCCCGGCTTCGGGCGCAGCCGGCCGCCGCGTGCTGGCTCCGCACTGCGGCCTTACCTATTGAGGAGCAGGGAGGCGGCGCTGAGGCAGAGCAGCAGGAAGCAGAAGAGCGGGTACTGGCGGCAGATCTCGCGTCCCACGTCCAGCCGCAGCCGCTGCTTCAGCTTCTCCCCCATTGTCCGCACCCAGGGCACCATCTCCGCCGGCGGGGCAGGAGCTGTGCTACCGACCGAGGTCGAGGCGACCCCCATCCACCTCCGCGTCTTCTCCCGGCCCTGCTGCCGGCCCGCCGGCCGACTCCCACCGCCGCCGACCCGCGGACTGTCCCGGGGCTGCAGACGCCCAAGCCCCGCCCAAGGTCCCCGCCGCGCTTGCGCGGCCGCGGGCCAAGGGGACGGAAGCACCACGTGCCCAAGGCCGTCACCCCGCGCGTCTCGCAGCTCCGCCCTCCGGGCCGGAGTCCCGTGCCGGCCTCCCGAAGAGGATCCTGCACCTCCGCGACCCGCCTGGACAAGCGACAGCGCCCCCGCGGCTGCCGGGCCCTGCCTGCGGGACACCTGAAGCTCGCGGGGCGGCTTGGGGCTGTAGCCATTGTGACGCGAACCCGCCACTCAGGCCCGCGTCCTCGCCGTAGGCTTAGCGCGCGGTGAGGACGGGTGTGAGCGAGCACCGGGGGGAGAGAGGAGGGACGCGTGGGAGTCCCCGCTGTGCGCGGGCGGCGGGTGAGGAATAGCAGCCGGGCTCACGGCCGCCGCCCCGGCGAGGGATCAGTTCCCGACAGCCCCCAGGTCTAACCAAAGCCAAGGGCTTGGGTGCGGCTGACTGGCAGGTTAGCGTAAAGAGTAGAGTCTCGTGGGGCTTTCGCTTTACTAAATTTTAATGACCGCGAGCATCGCTAACCCTGAGAGAGACAGGAAGAGCGTACCGTAATGAGGAAACTTTGGGCAGCGCGCTAAGCGCGTTCATTTAGCCTCAACACATTTCTCTCGGGATGTAAGCACTCTAGTTCTCTCGCATTTCACAGCTATATTACCGAGGAGAGGAGTTCGACTCAGACACGTGGCGAAACCGGGATTTGGAGCCTTTCTAACCCCAGAGATGGTGCGCTCGTGCTGCCAGTCATTTCTCCTTCCTATCACCTTAACCTCCAAAGTGCAGATATGTGCTCAGAAATGATTTTTTTAAAACAAAGCAAAACGTGGTATATGTATAGTTAAGTGGATATTTACCGATGCATTCTTTTTCCATCAGAAAGTACCTTTAACTCTTCTATGAATGGTAATTATTTAATTTCATTAATAGCATAATTATTACAACCCTTGATCACGAATCAATACACATTTTTAATACTTTAGGATCAAAATCAATACAATTGCTGGATCAAAGTGTAAGAACATGAGATATACTGTCAAATTTCTTCCCAGAACTGTCTAATTCGACAATGGTACATAAAAGTATACATTTCTGCCGTGGCCGGCGATCACAGTGGTTAGAGCTTCAGCCAGCCAGCACACAAAAGGTTGCAAATTTGATCCCCTGGGCGCGTGCTGGAGGCAACCAATATATGTGTCTCTTTCAATATTTTTCTCCCTCTCTCTCCTCTTACCACCACCCACCTCCCATTCTCTCTCTCTAAAAAAAAAAAAAGCAATGGAAAAAAATAGCCTCTGGTTAGGATTAACAATAAAAGTATCCATTTCACTGATCATCCTCATTAGTTACTGTTTAATTAACATCACAAATACATACTCACTAGAGGCCTGGTGCACAAGATTCATGCACTGGAGGGGTAGGAGGTCCCTCAGTCTGGCAAGTGTTTTCTCACAGTCTGGGGGCCCTCCAGGGATGTCTGACTGCTTGAGGGAGCTGGCCTAAGCAATCCATTGGACACCCTTAGCACTGGCAGAGGCAGAGGTGGGAGAGGCTCCTGCCACTGTGCTCACCAGCCCTGAACCCAGCTTTTGGCTCAGTGGTGCTCCCCCTGTGGAAGCACACTGACCACCAGGTGGCAGCTCCTGCATTGAGCGTCTGTCCCTTGGTGGTCAGTGTGCATCATAGCAACCAGTCATTCCGCAGTTCAGTTGATTTGCATATTAGCCTTTTATTATATAGAATATTGTTTCTGACTAAACAATTTAAAAAGACTACTGTAACATCATTGGGAAGCTTCGTGCAATTTTTCTGTTCTGAAATAAATATCTAAACATATAATTTCACTTTTGTGGCTTTTTTAAGTGTCTCTGAATCATCTATAAACCCTGGTTTATATAAACATAGGGTTTTACTTAAGTATAAATAAAAGGTGTATGTTGAATTAATCTACATGTGTCAAGTGCCTACTGTGAACTTGAGTACTTTATGATTGGGTAAATTACTTTATTAAATTTTTCCAAGAAGTTATATTGCCAGTCTTTTTTCTGTTTAAAAAATTGCTTCCTTAAAGGCCTATTCTAAAATTGCTGTGCAACTTTTCACTGAGATATATTCTGTTCAAATGAGACATCTTTAGAATAATCAACTAAAATGTCTTTCCCATATAATTTTCTTATCAGAGGCATTTAGAATAAGTTAACTACTAAACAATAGCCAACTTAAATTTTCACATTACTCTTGTGCTCAGGAAAGTAGAAAATAAAAATAAATTTCTGCCATAAGAAAATTCTTTAATATCTACGCCTAAAGCAAGAAAAAAAATTTTTTTTCCTGTAGCTACAGACATCATTTAATGAAATAAAAGCTTTGTTTCATTAGGAAAGTTTTTTTATATTTTAAATATATTTTATTGATTTTTTTACATAAAGGAAGAGAGAGAGAGAGAAACATCGATGAGAGAAACATAGATCAGTTGCCTCCTGCACACGTGCTACTGGGATGTGCCTGCAACCAAGGTACATGCCCTAGGCCTCAAGTGAACCCGGGACCTTTCAGTCCGCAGGCTCTATCCACTAAGCCAAACCAGTCAGGACTCATTAGGAAAGTTTTTATTTCATTTTTTTGTCAATTACAGTGTACATTCAGTATTTTGTATTAAGTTTCTAAGTGTTTTCTCTTTAACCTTATAACCTAATATCCACTTTAACACAAAAAGGTCTTGAAATTTTTTTTTCAACCTTTTATTAAAAGTTTTGAACTTCCAATGGGGATATGGAATATCCACAATTCATCATGGTTCTAAAACCAGCTTCTCTTTCTACAGGAAATGTTAACTTGATCTATCTCAACTCCTGGATCCTCAATTCTAAAACAGAAATATCTTCGTCAGAAGTTACAGATATTATATTGGGTGGAAACTGCCTATTAAATGTCTTTATACAATGCTTAATGCAAAAAGGTTTCTTATTTTGTGGATTTATGAACATGACAAACCAATTAGCTTTATTTGGATTATAATTTAAAATGACAATGATGTGAAGTCAAAGTTACCTTATAGGAAACTGAGAAATTTAATGCTGCCCTGAAATTCTAAACCTGCAGTGTCAAATAAAGTAGCTAATAGCCATTATCTGGCTGCTGAATGTTTGAAATGTGGCTAGTTTAAATAGACATGTGTTATACCTATAAAATACACACCAGATTTTGAAGATGGCATGAAAACAATATAAACTTCCTCAATTTTTAAACTTGATTATATGTTAAATGATATTTTGGAAATAATGGCTAAAAAATATTAACTTATGTTTCTTCTATAATGAGGCAACTAGAAATTTTAAATTACTTTAGTGGCTTACACTGTGTATATCTACGAGACAATGCTGGTTCAGACTAATGTTAGCTGTGGAGAGTCAGTACAATTAAATACATAAATTTTTCATAAATGTCAAAATTATGAGTGCTAAGAATACATTTTCAAATTTAAAAAAAGTAAAAATTAGTTGATAATACATTCATCTAAAGGGCTCATAAATTACAATCCAGTAATATCTCCAATATTGGATATTTATTGAATATTTATAGAATTAGCAAATAATTATAAGGCACTGTGCTAAAGGTGGTAGCAGATAGTGTTTAGATGAATTTTTCTGACCTCCAAAGAAGATATGTCACATACGAAAAATGTATAATAAGTGGCATGACTATACTAATAAAAGGGTAACATGCTTATTAGACCTGAGAGACTAGACATCATTCCTGACAAAGCCAGGGCCCAGGTGGCGCTGCCTGGCTCCTGGGTGCCTGCGGCCAGCCCGAGCAAAGCCGAGAGCCTGCAGCCAGTCAGAGGGAGGGAAGCCTGGGTCCCAGGTGTAGCAGCTGAAGCAGAGGCAGTTAGGGGAAATTAGGCAGGCAGGAAGAGCAGTTAGGGGCAATCAGGCAGGCGAGTGGTTAGGGGTGATTAGGCAGGCAGGCAGGCGGTTAGGAGCCAGTGGTCTCAGATTGCAAGAGGGATATCCAGCTGCCAGTTAAGGCTCCATCCCAGGGAACAGGCCTAAACTGGCAGTTGGATATCCCTTGAGGGGTCCCAGATTGCGTTGCAGGCCAGGCTGAGGGACCATCCCCACCACCCCATACATGAATTTCATGCACCGGGCCTTTAGTTTATATATAAGGTCTGTAGTAGTTTTTTGTTATTGTTGTTTTAATGACAGGTGATGGCAAAGGGAAACTTTCAACTGATGAGGTTCAAGAAAGGCTTTGGGAAGACAATAATTTGAGCAAAGACTAGAATTTCTCTATTTGTTTTCAGTTAATTTTCAGAAGTCATGCAGCACTAGGCAATGTTAACTATTTTAAATGCTTTTAAGTAATTTAATCTGATTTAACCCACCCCACCAGCAAATTATACAAATTGCTTTGTATATTGGTAGAGGCATATGAAAAGACTAGACACCCAGTATACAAAATTTTGTGCACTTTGGGGGGTCCTTAAGCCCAGGCTGTGCCCTCTCGCAGTCTGGGACCCCTCTGGGTATGTTCACCTGTTGGCTTAGGCCCGCTCCCTGGGGGATCGGGCCTAAGCTGACAGTCAGACATCCCTCTGGCAGCCTGGGAGCCCTCGGGGAATGTCCACTTGCCAGTAGGTAACAGGCCTAAGCTGCAGTCAGACATCCTTAGCGCTGCTGAGGTGGGAGAGGCTCCCACCACCACTGCTGTACTGGCAGCCATCAGCCTGGCTTATGGCTGAGCAGAGCTCCCCTTGTGGTAGTGCACTGACCACCAGGGGCAGCTCCTGCATTGAGCATCTGCCGCCTGGTGGTCAGTGTGCATCATAGGGGCCAGTCATTCTCAGTTGTTCTGCTGTTAGGGTCAATTTGCATATTACCCTTTTATTATATAGGACAGAGACCCAGTGCATGGGTGGGAGCTGGCTGGTTTGCCCTTAAGTGTGTCCCGGATCAGGGTAGGGGTCCTGTTGGGGTGCCTGGCCAGCCTAGGTGAGGGGCTGAGGGCTTTTTCCAGAGTGTCTATACCCCTTTCAGGGTAGGGGTCCCCTGTAGGGTGCCTGGCCAGCCTGGATGAGGGGCTGATGGCTGTTTTCAGGCTGGCCACGGTCCCTTAAGGGTGGGGATCCTCCTGGGGTGCCAAGTCAGCCTGGGTGAGGGGCTGATGGCTGTTTGCAGGCTGGCCATAGCCCCCAAGTGACCCAAGCTTCTAGCGAGGCTGGCTGGAAACAGGTATCTGGGGTTTATTTATCTTCTATAATTAAAACTTTGTTGACTTGAGCAGAGGCCACAGATGAACAAAGAAGGTGGGAAACTTAGCTTCCTCCATCACCAGGGAAACCAAGCCTCCTGTGTACTCTAGCTCCATGGCTGCTGGCTGCCATCTTGGTTGGGTTAATTTGCATACAGTTACTCTGATTGGCTGGTGGATGTGGCTTGGGATGTAGCAGAGTGATGCAATTAGCATATTACTCTTTTATTAGATTAGTGTTGTACCAGTAATCAGACCTCCTTAATTCTGATTACCCCAAATAAACACCAATTTGTTGAAGGCCATTATTTGTGTGGGCTGAGTGTCAGGAAGAGGATAAATGAATACACATTATCTTTAGAAGCCATTTCAGATCCTACTTCTGTCAGAAGACTCCTATAATCTTGGAGCATGCTCTCCCATTACAGGATTAGCATTCAGAAACCCATTTTTCTCCCCTATGTCTCAAAGCATTGAGGTTCGTATTTTACATTTTGTGGCAATGTTATCTTTAGTCTTAATTTTAAATGTCATAACCCTCTTCTTCCCACAACCTACCCTCTGTATCAACCTCTGGAAATTAAACACCTATTAAAGAAACCATTGAATTGATTTTTTTACTCCAAGAAATATTCCTTTCCTAGGTTTTCAAAATAGGAACTCATTACAATGGAGAATATGTAATTCAAGAAAGAGCATCTAGGGATTTTTATGAATAGTTTAAGATGTTTAAAATGCAGTTATTACTTTCATATTTATTTTTTAATATATTTTACTGATTTTTTGCAGAGAGGAAGGGAGAGGGATAATTAGAAACATCGATAAGAGAAACATCTATCAGCTAGCTACCTCCTGCACACCCCTACTGGGGATGTGCCTGCAATCAAGGTACATGCCCTTTACCGGAATCGAACCTGGGACCTTTCAGTCCACAGGCCGATGCTCTATCCACTGAGCCAAACCAGTTAGGCCTACTTTCATATTTAATGCCTTCCCCTTTTTGTGACGACAAAAACCTCAAATGGTAAGGTCTGAAGGACTACAATTTTATACAACTCACTGGCTCAAATAGATACTCTCTGGGTAAAAGCTCTTTTGACCATTAAATTCTGGGTGGTCTTAGCACCAAAAACTTAAGCATTCAATGTTTGTCACCTTGTTTCTAAGATATAATGGAATAACCATCCTCTCAAACCTCACTTTCATAGAAATTAGTTGGTTATAACTTCTGAAAATGTAAATTATTTAGTAACTGATCAGAAACTGAAAATAATGCTCACCTGAATGTTGATAAATATTAAAGACTGATTGGAAAGGCACTTATAATCTAACATACCGTTCATCTTGTATAAGATGGCCAATGTTTTTTTTAAGTACTTTTAAAAGTTACTCTTTAAATTAAACATCCCACTTTTTTTTTCAACCTGGACACATTTCCTGACCAGGAATTGAACACTGACCTCCTGGTTCATGGACCACACCAGCTGGACTATTTTTTGTTAACTATAGAGACAATGGCTTTCTTTCATAAAGTCTTAACAATATTCAGATGTTTAAATATATTTTCACCTGACTCCTGTAACTTCTAAAAATATTTTGGAAAGGCTTTGTAAATCTTTCTCTTACCTCTTGATAAGCTATATTCTAAAATATATAAACAAAAGCATTTTCATGTAGTACATGTAAATAACCATGCAATTAGGCGTAGTTCAGAAATCATGAAAATCACTAACATTGATACTTCAATACCAAGTCTAGTAAGCAATTAAAATCATTTTTTATCTTCATTAATTTTTCCTATTTTGATAACCTGATCCCAGCTATAATAAACTCAATATATTATATCCAGTAGAAATCCTGAATAAGAAAATTATGAAAATTCTTATTGAAAATGTTTTTAAACTGAAGACACCTGAGAAAGTGCCCTTTTATTTTTTATCTATTTTGTTTTTAGAAAAGGAAAAACATCAATGATAAGAATTATCGACCAGCTGCCTCCTGCATGCCTCCTACTAGGGATCTGAGCCCACAGGTCAACACTCAACCAATGAGCCATGCCAGCCAGGCCTTATTGAAAATTTATGGGGAAAAATCCTCTATATTGAAAGACGGTTACCATTTAAATTTAGGGATTTTAACTCAATGAGTATTTTACACGTCTTGAATTTTGAGCATTATCAGAAAGTCACAGTCTTTAGTCTCCAATTTTGTGAAAACATTTCAAGATATCTTTATTCAATACTAGAGGCCCGTGCACGAATTTGTGTACTGGTGGGGTCCCTTGGTCTGGCTGGTGATCAGAGCAGATCAGGACCATCTCGCCCAGTCTGGGAGGAGGGACTGTGGGAGGTTGGCTGGCCAGGGGGAGGGACCATGGGAGGTTGGCCAGCTGCACGATGTTGTGGGAACACACTGACCAATCGTTCGGTCACTTAAGTTTGTGTATGTGTATACATATATATGCCTGGTACACTAAATTCGTGTGTTCAGGGGGGTCCTCAGCCCGGCCTGCCCTCTTGCAGTCCAGGAGCTCTTGGGGCATGTCCAACTGATGTCTTAGGCCTGCTCCCAGCCAGCAGTCAGACATCCTTAGTGCTGCCACAAAGGCAGGAGAGGCTCCCACCACTACCAGTGTGCTCACCAGCCGTGAACCCAGCTTCTGGCACACTAGCCACCAGGGGGCAGCTCCTTGTGTTGAGCATTTGCCCCCTGGTGGTCAGTGCACATCATAGCAACCAGTCGTTCTGCCATTTGATTGATTTGCATGTTACTCTTTAATTGGCCCTAACAGCAGAATGACTGGGAATGACTGATCACTATGACACACATCGACCACCGGGGGCAGACGCTCAATGCAGAAGCTGCCCCGTGATGGTCAGTAGGCTCCCACAGGGGGAACTCTGCTCAGCCACAAGCCAGTCTGACGTCTGCCAGAAGCACTAAGGATGTCCAACTGCAGCTTTGGCCTGCTCTCTCTGGCAAGTGGACATTCCCTGAGGGCTCCCAGGCTACCAGAGGGATGTCTGATTGCCAGCTTAGGTCCGATCCCCCGGGGAGCAGGCCTAAGCCAGCAGATGGACATCCCCTGAGGGTTCCCAGACTGAGGGCACAGGCTGGGCTGAGGGACCACCCCGCCTCCCCAGGTGGACAAATTTTTGTGCACTGGGCCTGTAGTATAATTAATAACTCTATTGCAGATGTTCAGACAGCAGTTCTATTGTATTTTCAGGTTTGTTCTTTGATGTTTTTATTTAATTTCAGAGAGAAAGGAAGAGAGGTGGAGAAAGATCAAGCCCACAACCTAGACATGTGCTCTGACCGGGAACTGAAACAGCAACTTCTTGGTGCATGGGATGACGATCAACCAACTGAGCTACACTGGCGAGGGCTGTTTGGTGTTTTGTTTTTAAATATATAATTAAAAAGACAAGTTCACTTTCAGCTCTTGAGACTAAGAAAAAAGCTTCCCCCAGAATGCTCACAGAAACAGATGACAGGATTGGAGCAATTTTTGTAGGGCTTCTGAGTTAAGAATCCAACAATAAATATCCCTATATAAATAGTCCCTTTCATGTACTGGGTTTTCAAATGTTGCTAACACATTATGTATTACTCTTAAATTGGTTTAAGCCTACTTATATACTCAACTTCTGCCAATTTCTTAACTTTCTTCCACTATGTTAAAGCAGAATATAAAACTAATCATGGGAGTATGGCAAATTGTGATTACCACATACACTGTTGAAAGACAGCAATAACAAATATACAAAATTAGAGGTTTGGTGCACAAATTCGTGCATGGGTGGGGTCCAATCAGCCCACCCTTATCAGGGCCAATCAGACCACAGGGATAGGCTACAGGCCAGTTGACCAGCCAGCTCTGCCCTCTGGTCAAATTCCTAGTTGAACTTCCAATCAAGGGGAAATTTGCATATTAGCCCTTTATTATATAGGACTAGAGGCCCAGTGCACAAAAATTTGTGCACTCTGGGGGGTCCCTCCCCCCAGCCTGTGCCCTCTTGCAGTCTGGGACCCCTTGGGGGATGTCCATCTGCTGGTTTAGGCCCACTACCCAGAGGCTCAGACCTAAGCTGACAATCAGACATCCCTCTGGCAGCCCGGGAGCCCTCGGGGGATGTCCACTTGCCAATAGGGAGCAGGCCTAAGTTGCAGACACCCTTAGCGCCGCTGAGGTGGGAGAGGCTCCCTCCACTACCGTGCTGGCAGCTGGCAGAGCAAAGATCCCCCTATGGGAGCACACTGACCACCAGGGGCAGCTCTGCATTGAGCATCATAGTGACCATTCTGCTGTCAGTCCATTTGCATATTGCCCCTTTATTATGTAAGATAGAGCCCTGGTGCATGGATGGGGGCCAGCTGGTTTGCCCTGAAGAGTGTCTCGGATCAGAGTGTGGGTCCCGCTGGGGTGCCTGGCCAGCCAGGGTCAGGGGCTAAGGGCTGTTTACAGGCTGGGCACACCCACGGGCTGGAAGCAAGTATCTAGGACTTAACTTCTATAACTGAAACTTTATAACCTTTGTCCAGCTTGAAGCCTGGGTTGTCCCTGGCTTCCTTGAGTGGAGGCCACAGTGGCTGGAAGTAGTTATCTGGGATTTATTTATCTTCTATAATTGAAATTTTATAGCCTTAATTGTGGAGCTCAGGGCTGACCAAGGCAGGTGGGAAGCTTGGCTTCCTCCATCACCAGGCAACCCAAGCCTTCTGCTCGCTCCAGTTCATGGCTATCGCCATCTTTGTGACGGAGGGAGTAATGGTTAATTTGCCTATTACTCTTATTAGATAAGATTCTGTATTCTTTTTGGCGGTTACAAAGCATAAATGTCGAATTTTAAAATGCTGCCAGATGCTTTGAAACCATGGTTTACTATTAAAAATTATCTTATGCAGGTTGATAGATTTTGGGTTTTAACTTGTTACAAACCTATAGTACAAACGATAAAAGAAGAAAACCGAGGTAATAGGAGAGCGAAAGTCAGAAATTTTAGTTTCACATTCTCCTAATTATACATGTTCTTCAAGGATACTTTGGTGATAATTTTAATACACCTACAAGGAGACTTTACTATTTGGGCTGAAGAGGATTTTTGTTTGAGTGGTTAGCTTGGATGGGATAGAACTCTTAAGACACCCAAGCATTAAGTAAGACAAAGAAAGACAAGGCAAGCAAAGTGTGTGTAGAAATTATCAAGCTGAGGCCAAATTATAATTTTTTAAATTACATATATGGCTTGTGTTTTATTTCTATTAGACAATGCTATTGTAGACTCTACAGATATGGTGAGCCATTATAATTAAATGTGCCATTCAGAAATTTGGTGTTTAGGAACCATTTAAGATATTTGTAAATATGAAGTTCACCCAGACCTGAAGGGTAGAACTTGGATAGAGAGGATATTTAGGCCTATTCAGTTACAATAAATGATCAAATGTAACTAGCTTGATGTGGTAAGAGGAACAGGACATATTTGCTGACAAAGCAGAGCACTCTAACATGTACAGCAAACAGCTGCGATTATCAAGACCTGACATTAAACAGAAGTCCACATAAATATTATGCCAAGTTGTGAATACAAGTGAGATCTAGGAGACATGTATAGAGAGAAAAAAGGAAATGAAGACAGATAAGAACAGGGTAATCAGAACATGTCAGAGAACTAGCAGAATGCCAAGACGACTTTTCAGGTGGAGTGAGTCAGTGTAGCTTAAAGAAGCTACAGCTTTTGAAAAAAATATGGTTTTCCTATCAGGCTACTGGTATCCTTCCTTTGACCAGCTCTTGAAAATAAGAGGAAAATCAAATTAAAAGGGGAATGAATCATTCTAAAACCATCAAGCTGCCTAAAAAAGAATGCAATAAAATGTATTATCCCAATAATTAAATTTGTGGGTTTTTAACCTAAAGACAGTTTACTGAGGGGTGTGGAAGAGATTTGTTATGCTTAGAACAGTTAATGCTACACTTTGAATTATTTGTTGGCCCTACAATTTTTGTAACATTTTTTAATTATTAGCAATAAAAGCAAATGTAGGAAATTCAGCAATCTAGCCTTTTATTTCCTCATCAGGTTATTATATTACCATTATACCAAATGAGAATTTTACTTAGAAGTTCGGAACTAAGAGACTTGCAATAAATGAGTACTAATTTTAAAGATTAAAAAATGTAATTACTACCACAAAAGTAGGTCCATGTTGCTCATATATTAATCTCATCTGTTATCCAGGCTCACTCCCACCTAGTATAATATTAAAACAGTAATTTAGGGTATCTGGAAATAACCAAAATGATTGATACAATTTTCTCCCTCAGAATATACAGGCTCCAATGTTTCCTTAACTGTTAGAAAAATATTTGTCCTACTCTCTCTTTCTCAAAAAGTATCTAAGTATCACAAAAATAATGTATCACGAAATGTTCATATATGTAAGCTATTACCGGGTGCAACAGTCTTTTATAATGTAACGTTTCCTATATATTGTGAAACTAAGCATTCACAATAAAAGTATAAATGAAATGAAGCAGGAAATCCTCTAGGTAGAATTTTACCAAAAACACAAGCTGTATCTCACAGAATGTTGATTTGGGGAGAAAGTCAGAATTTAGTATCTTTTTACAAGAAAAGAAGCTCAGGACCAAAGAGGTTATATTAGTTTGTATATAGTTTTTTTAAATGTGTCAATGATGAAGAAAACATATTTTTATTGTTTTTCACCTAGAATTATTGGGGAAATAAAAGGAAGTGTAGTTGACCTCTCTTCCCTTAGATTGTTGCTCATGTTACGGGCTCCATCTCCAGTAAGGGGGCATGTAGGAGGCAGCCAGTCAGACTCTCTCTCGTCATTGATGTTTCTTTCTCCCTTTCCCTTCTCTGAAATCAATGAAAATATATATTAAAATAAAGTATACCTATTATTTTGTCAGATCAGCAAAAAAAAGTATTTTGGTGCCACAGAATTTTAGTGATTAGTTTGTGTGTCCCAAGAGATGAAAAAGGTTGAAAATCACTGATCTAAGTCATTGAAATTTTTAGACTGTCTCAATGCACATACAGTATTTTTCGTGACCTACACTTACATAAAATTTATATCAAGTGAATGAATACATCTCTGTTTACATTCAGGCTACATTATACACCAGAGCCTTACTAGAATGGGAAAGCTCTATTAATACAGAAGAGATTAGCATGCCTTATGTCCATCAAGTTTAATGGAATGGGTCTCAGTATACTAATTAATAAGCTTTATTTCCCTATTCGGTTTGCCTTTATCTGTGTCCAAACCAAAAAAAAAAAAAAAAAAAATTTATCCAAGATTTTTGGTACCAAAAACCTTGAAAGTCACTTCTTTCTTGATATCAGCTAATTAACATTCATTATCACAAAACCTAATTGTAAGCTAATGTTTTGGTACCTTAATAGGCAAAATAATCTAGTTGTTTGAATTACCATACTTGTAAGTTTTTTTAAGGATTAAAACATCCTAATCACTAAATTAAGAGGAATCTGACACAAGATTAAGAATACATTTCATAAATAGATTACCATGGATTCTCATCAAATTCCAGAACATCACATATACAGGAGGTAGAGCTCAGAGATCCCGCTAAAAATCAGGAATGTAGTCTCATTACTGGGTAAAATAACATACATGAAGGTAGCTGTATTAAGTGGAAATAGAAAAAACAAAATAATGCTTAATGGTTTTTAATGTGCAGAAATTGTATGCTAAAACAAAACCTATAGTACCATCCAAAAATGCCTTTTAGAATAATTTGCTTTGCACAGTCAGGTGTGTCTGCATTAAGTGTCTAAACAAAATTTGCACCATTAGTCACAAAATGTCTTCTATATACTCGTAGCACGTCAGGTGCTATACTCTTTTCAAGTAAAATTTATATACAAACTTTTCCTAGACAATTTCTTTTAAATGAAGCATGACATAAAATAATACAGATTAAGGTAGTTTCTTCTAATAAATCCAAGATAATATACACCCTATTATTGTATTTTACCCAGGTCTGTTTAAAAACTAGCACTTTTTAAATTATTTACACAAATTAGGTAGAAAAGATGAAACTGAGGCTCATATTACTTTTGCACTCACAAGGCTACATGGAATAGGAGCCATTTTTCATGGGAGGGATGAGTGGGAAGCAAAAGCCAATACCTCTGGCTTGTAAGAGTGAGAGGGAAAAAAATTTAGGTGGCTGAGGGCAGTAAAACAATTTCAGGGTCAAGCCCCCCCTCCCCGCCAAGGTCAAACCAAATAACGTACCAGGAGTGAGTTGGGCCCTTTCTTTCTGGCATTGGAGGGGATAGCTGCTTGCCTGTCTGCTCCTAAGGAAGCTAATATAAAGCCTGTTAGTCCTCGAATTCTTCTCACACAGAGAACTTACATCACCTCAGTGGACAGGCCCAGTTATAACCCAAGTGAAAAAAAGAAGGAATTCTTACCATTTGCAACAGCATGGATGGAACTGGAAAGCATTATGCTAAGTGAAATAAGCCAGTCAGAGAAAGACAAATATTACATGATCTCACTCATTTGTAAAATATTATGAACATAAACTGATGAAAAAAGAGCCAGAGCCATAGAAATATTGAACAGATTGTTCAATACTTCCCTATAAGGAAAGGCAGGGAGTGAGGAAGTGAGAGATCAACCAAAGGACTTGAATGCATGTATATGACCATAATGGATACAGACAGGAGGGTGTAGTGCGGGCATGTGCTGGTGGGGTGAGGGTGGCTGAGGAGTGGTCAATGGGGGAAAAAAGGAGACTTACTGTAATAGTTTAAACAATAAAGAACAAATTTAAAAAAACAACTTAAGGTGAAAAGCAAAATTCTCAGCAATTAAGAAACCCTTAAGACTTCAAGTTAAAAAGCAAAATAAAAACCTCTACACAGATGCTCTGGCGAGTGTGGCTCAGTTAGCTGAGCCTTGTTCCATGCACTAAAATGTTGCTGGCTGGATTCTGGGTTAGGGCACACTCTTGGGTTGTGGGCTCAATCCCCAGTGGGAGGCGTATAGAAGGCAGCCAATTCATGCTTTTCTCTCTCCCTCTCTAAAATCAATACAAACTTCAAGAAAAAAAAAATGCCTATGTACAGAATCTCATAAAACTTTAGAAAACCAATTAACACAAAGTTAATGTGTAAGAAAAAAATATTATCTACACATAAAAAATGCATTCAAATCAGATGGTTACAAGCAACATTGGACACTACAAAACAATGAAGTAGCAACTCCAAAGTTCTAATGGAAAACGAAATTGTAGCTTGAATCCTATGTCCAAAGTGTTAAACAAGGGAGTGAGGGTGAAACTATTTTCCCATATGCAAGACTGTTACCATTCATACACCCTTTCTAAAAATATTACCAGAGAATATACTGCAGCAAGAATTAAAAAAAATCTAAGAAGAAACTATGAAACCTAAGAAATGGTAGAATTCAGCAATGGTATGGGGGAAAAAAAGAATCCTAGAATGACAATAATACACAGGGAATTAAATGATTAAATAACCAGAAGAGTTCAGTAAAAAGAAATCAAAAACTCAAGAAAAAAATCAGTTATGGTTCATAATTTAGCAATGGCATGAATCTAACCAAATGAACACTAATCATTTTATGTCTTAGAATTTTCCCTTCCAAAGGACACAGAATCTTGTCAAATTAGGATTATCTATGGATTTAAGAACATCACCATTTTAAATGTTACATTTTGGCTATCTTCAGTCTAAAGACAAAATATGTCAGTGTCATAAACCTGACAGCAAAAAAGTAAAGATGGAATTACCAGGAACTGGGAAATAAAGTACTGAAATGCTACTTCCTCATCTTATAATGAGGAGCAAAAGATACTAAACTGTGTAAGGCTTAAGCGAAGTTTGAGTAATAAAGTCAACCAACTGAATTTAAAAGTTTGACAAAAGGATTATTTTAAGCTAAATTCCTCACAAGGGGTAAATACTGCTTAATTTATTAAGAGATGCAAGCCATGGCTGGTTTGGCTCAGTGGACAGAACATTGGTCTGCAGACTGAAGGGTCAGATCCCAGGTTTAATTCCCATCAAGGGCACATGCCCGGGGTTATGGGCTTGATCCCCAGTAGGGGGAATGCAGGAAGTAGCCAATAGATGATTTTCCTTCATTATTGATGTTTCTCTCTCTCCCTCTCCCTTCCTCTCTGAAATCAATTAATATTTTTTTAAAAGTTCTTACCACAAAATAAACTTTTAAATGAAAATAAAAGAGATGTAAGAATTGAATCATTATCCTGGTTAGTAGGGTGATTCAGTTGGTTGGAGAATCAACCCATACATCCAAAAGGTTTGAGTTTAATTTCTAGATTGGCACATACGTAGATTTGTGGGTTTGATCCCCAGCCAGTGGCATAAGAGTCAGACAATTAATGTTTCTTTCTCACATCAATGTTTCCCTCTCCCTTCCTCCTCTCTAAAATCAATGACCATGTCCTTGAAGTGAGAATCAATTAAGAGGGGGAAAAAGTCACCACCCCTGTGAACTGACAAGGGTACAAGAAGAGCAGACTTTTGTATCCTGTACTGATTTCCAGGTATAGGTCTTTTAAATTCCCTTAAAAGTATTAAGTTAAATTGTCAACTAAGATATATAAGGATAAATAATACTTTTCCATCAGTATTCAAAATAATACATACAGGGTGCCCCCCCCCCAATGTATACACTTTAACAACTGATAGCTCAAACTTAAAAATGAAATGTATTTTATAGTCTTTATAATTATTCAACAGGTATATACATTTTTGAAGGGACACCCTGTATAATCAGACACCCTTTTCAAGATATTGAACTTCAACCACCTACTAGCTGATACACGTAAGCTTGCTCATATGGATTCAACCATTGCTCTACTTTATAATATGTATGATTCTTAGGAACATCTATTGTCAAGACCTTGTTATCTAATCTTCATTTTTTAATCCTCTCCAGAGTGCTCTGCAAAAAGAACCTTATACAAAACTTTATGAACGTAAAACCAACTAGATTCTTCATCAGCAAAACAAGAATTTAATACTGAAGTACTCATTCCTCATAAGCAAGAGTATGAGCCCTGACTGGTTTGGTTCAGCGGATAGAGCGTCAGCCTGCGGACTCAAGGGTCCCAGGTTCGATTCCGGTCAAGGGCATGTACCTTGGTTGCCGGCACATCCCCGGTAGGTGTGCAGGAGGCAGCTGATCGATGTTTCTCTCACGGATGTTTCTAACTCTCTATCCCTCTCCTTCCCTCTCTGTAAAAAATCAAAAAAAAAAATTATATATATATATATATATATAAACACATTAATTTGCATGTGGGTCTTTAGATTAACTTACATGACCATTTCATGCTTTAATTTTTATCAAATTATGCTGTCCTAAATGCTAAATGGGTCTTTAGGAAACTTAAGAGTTAAACTAAGGTTTCTTTTAATTTTAGAATAAAAGGCTTTTTCATCAACTTTTAATTTATAAATGAATATGCAGTGAGGAGTACCTAGAAGGAACAGCACATATCCTTAGGAATCCAGTTTCTGTAAAAAGTATTGTATTACATATACATGGGGCTGCAGAGAATTGTATTCTGTCAATTCTTATGGCCTTTGACATATCCCTCATTATTTCTGATTTCCCTCCAAGCTCATTCCAAATGTTAAATATATTGAGAAACAACCAAAATGTGTGCTTTTCTAGCTTTTCATGTTAAAATAAGTTACAGCAATTTTAGAGGCCTAATTCCTGAGGCTTCCAATTTAAGCAACATCAATACCAAGACATTCTTCTTTTAACAATGAAGCCACAAAGGTTTCTTTACTCGTGACATATAGACGCACTTTGTCTTACAATTTTGTATTCAAATGATGCAGTGCTGGCATTTTATAATCTTCGTAAGAAAAAGAGACACTAAACTCCAAATGAAAAATTGTTACATGTCATTCAAATTTCCTTCATTTAAAATTAACATCTTTAGCCCTAGCTGGTTTGGGATCAGTGGATAGAGTATCACCCTTTGGACTGAAGGGTCCCAGATTCAATTCCAGTCAAGAGCACATGCCCAGGTTGTGGGCTTGGTCCACAGTGAGGGACATTCGGGAGGCAGCCAATCAGTGATTCCCTCTCATCAGTTTCTCTCTCCCCCCTTCTCCTTCCCTTCCTCTGAAATCAGTGAAAATATATTTAAAAATAAAATTAACATCTTTAAAAGAGCCACACCAGAGGAGATATTATTTTGGATATTTCTATACTTTGAAGACCAGATTTTGGAATCTCCAACTCTTTTCTACAGATTGTATAAGATTGTAAACAAGTTCTAGTCATATTAAATATCCACAACGAAACCTTTTGCCTTGAAAAAGTAAAACTGGCTATAGTTCATAAGTGACAGAAGATGGCAATTCATTTGGGCATCCTAAAATACTCTCCAAAACACTTTGATAATTTGTCACAAGAAGCTTTCCAGAATACAACTTAAAAGCCTAATAATAATGAGAAAATGACAATTCGTTAACATTACAGATAGCAGACGCTCTGATTAGAACTTGTTTTTAAACCATTTTATAGACAAATTAAAAATCATATATCCACTGAGGCTTATAAATTACTCTAAAATACCCTTTGTCCTAAGTTTATTACTTGTTAAGAATACACTTTAGGAAACAGTAAAATCTGAAGATGCTAACTTCCATAATTGTTTATTAGGACTTCTCCCTAACCCAGTCTTACTCAACATTATTTCAATCAGTACAAATGCTAATTTGTTATCTGCACAGGGAGCCAGAAAGGCAACATAAATGGTTTACAAAATGCCCGTGGTGAATATTTCCAGTATAAAACTGTGACTGTTACAAAATGTTTTCATGAATGAGAATAAATTTTAGTAACCCTAAATACAAACTAATCTCTGTACTGACTAAAAGGGCTTTTGTCCTAAAGTAGCCAATACTACCCCTACTGCTTCCTCCTTGAAGAAAATCCTAACGTTATGAGCCAATCCCCCCTCCACCCCCGCAACCACTACCCCAGCCCAAGAAATGTATTTACAACTTCCCCAGTCTTTATGATTTGCCAACATAGCTTTATGAAACACATTTTAAACTGTTCACCTACCTAATCTCTTTTGCAGTTATCTAAAAGTGCAACATTTAAATAGATTTGTTCACTCCCATTTCCTGATTTACTTGCAACCTAAATCTCATTTCCAAACCTTCAGAGACAATAAAAGAACACTGCAGAGTGGGGCATGGAAATTACCATGAACTTCTTTCATGTGCATGACCACAGAATATTTTTATCTATTAAAATTAAGTGAATACCAACATTTATATACATATCCCCACCATGTGCTTGAGTTAAGAGATCTGGGAGAATTTGTTTTTACCATTGGCTAGTTACTTTGAATGTATGAATAAAAAGATGAGTGAGCTCTGATTCCAAGTGTCTATTTAAAAGCTGTTAAATGAAGAATGATAGAGGACACCCACAATAATTCTTGGACTCCTGGAGATCCTAAGACATGCTACAAAAATAGGTCTTTATTCTTAGGAAAATATAGTCAGAGCTAGCTTCCTTATGCTATACATAAAATCTTAACATCAGAGGCAGTACAGATAGTACATAGTTTTTGAACTGATCTCCAAACAAGCACAAACCCACTACGTTGAAAAGAACAAGTAATTTGAGGTTTTTGGCAAAAGACAGTACTTCACACATCTAATCCAAATCAAAGAGCCTGCAGACAGTTTTCAGGGAGATAAAAGGAATGAAATAAATATAAATTCTATGGATAAATAAATGTAAGAGAATTTAAATAAGCTAACAGAACTATTATTTTTTAAATAAAAATACTAATCAGGTACAAGCTTTTGTTTCTCATGCCAGACTTCTAAATGTTTATCAGACTACTGTTAATATCATTAAAAACCTAATCTTGGACCAGAGCATTAGTTTTAATACTGTTTTGCATTTGTAAAAAAGATTTGTTTTTCCAAACCAAATGCCACTGGTCGTGAAAAATATTTTAGGTGTTATTACTGAAGGCAGACTGTGGTGCTAATAGAACTTAAGTACTTTAAAAAGTGACAGACCAAAATGTCTATCTACTAATTTGCCCACAGTTAAAAACATCTTTGAACATTGGTTTATAATTAGCATCTGAAAAAATAGTGGCATGCCTATTGAGTGGTATGATTACTGAGTAATTAGTACTATACATCATCCCCGGAAGTCTGTTCACTCTATGTGTTGTTACTTAAGTTCATTCATTTTATACCCACCACTGAATTCCTATGCTCAGATAAAAATTTTATATACATCACTGGGGAGAAAATGGTCATGTGGGTATTCTTGAAGTTTTAGGAACCTGAGCAATTATTTACTCTATCTCCCTCTCCTAAATGCACAAATTCCTTCTGCTTTTTCATTTCTCCCCTTAAAATAGACTACATGTCATACTTACTTTGTAATAAAACAAGGTGACCTTCTGCTGTTTCTGGTGATTTACTTAATCAAAAAAGCTGTCCTGAATGTGACAATTTTGCTCAACTAGCATGATTTTCACCCTGATATTAAATAAGTCTTCTCAAATATCTTATATACACGTGAATACCCCAGATCACCCCATCAATCCATTTCTGTTCTTCATATTTTATCACAAGGAAAATATTTGTATTTTGTTAAATCAAACTTGCAGTAATTGGTAAATTTCTCATGATGCAACAACTGCCATCATAAGTGTGCAACCACTCTTTTTGTGCTCAATCTCTCCTTCATCTCTAACATCTGATTCAGTTGCAATGGCCAAAAATCTTCCATATAAAGAACATATTCAATACAATTTTCTCACAAAGCAACTTTCTGAAAACAGATTAAATTTATGATCACTTTTGATTGCCAAGTAGTCTGCAGAAACAAAATCTTGCGTCTGTTTTGGTTAGGTAACTCTAACAATCAGAATGCATTTAAGGATACATTTTTCACCCCAAGGAAGGGACTTCACTCTTGGATATAAGACCCATTCCTTGACAATATATACAAAATTTCTTTAACTTGTCATCTGTCCATTCTTTGAAGCTGTCAAAGCCAAGAACCCATAAACAAATCACAAATAGCAATAACCTACATTAGTTAACATTCCCCTTTTAACAAGTTGACATTTTTACTAAAGGATTAGTTATTTTTGCATTTCCATTTCTCATATCCCATGACATTCCATATAAATTGCATTATTGCTTTATAGGCCACACAACATTCCAAAGTATGTTTATATGCATTGCCTGTTTTCCTTGATTTCTGGTAAGTTTGATACTGATTTTACTACAGAAATTTTAAGTTTGAAAATACCAGTTAGTATTTCTTCTCAGAACTTAATTGTTCACATCACTAATCACTACATGCATATTTAGCTCTGATTATATTGCTCAAAAACTGCACCCATTATCAGAACAGTGCAAATGATATTAATTTTAAAATTATAATGGCTTGAATTCAGTTATTCAAATGAACACTGTCAAGTTAATTTCACTTGAGTGTGTATATATTTCATCACTACTGTTTACATTACCCAACAATTCTTCACAATTTCTTTATATCAGTTTTCCCTCCCAAATCCCCAAACTAAGAATGGCAAATAGTCTTAGAAACCCACAGCTCCACATTTTAATGTTTTTAAGAACACATTTGTGAACTCACAAAAATGTTCATCTTTCAACTGTGACAATGCAGTTATTTAAGCCAAATAAACCCGTCCTAAAATCCCAATGAATAATTGAGAATTAACTTAAACACCTTGACAGTGTCCCTTAAAAAGGATATGACAGTAAAGTGCCAATAGGCATGGCAATGACCTCTTTGATGGGATCATTTAACTCCTTGGAACTGGGAAATGCCAGCACCAAAGATTACACTGAGATTCAATTTACTGAAGGCTACATTTAGTTTTACCCACTTTTCACAAACCTATTATACTCATATTGTCAAAATGAAATGTAAATGTTTTGTGTAGCCCTCAAACTTACACTAAGATTTCAAAGAGATGTACTTTAAAAAAGCACGGGGTAATATATAAAATCAGTGGCAGAAAGTTTCATTAAGCACCAGGAACTAATTTTTGTCACCCCATACTCATTTTGTAGGTAAGTTTCAATAACCGGCAAGGCACATTTACATATATTCCAATGAATAGTTATTGACAAATTTTAAATTACACTCTATGTCCCAGCTAACCCAGTAACTGACATACAACATACTAAAATGGTTTATTAAGATAACATAAAAAACCAGTTAATGTGAAACATACAGGCTATTGGCAACCACTATTCTAAAATTATGTAAGTACAAACAAACATACTGAAATGTGTGCAATTCTAAGTTTTTAAACCAGAATATCTGTATACTAACACACATTTATATTAATGACACATAAAAAAAATAAAAACTTTATTACAAAAATAAGTTACACTCGCCTCCAGCTTACAGTATAAAACAATTTTATTTGCAGGAATGCAAAATGATTGTTTGTCATGAGCATTTTGAACATATGACATGTCTAAATTTTGTTAAATTTGCATTTACTGGGGGAACTGGTGTGTATAAAACCCTAAGTATAATAAGCTCTGATCTTCATCGTGGTGCCTATTGGGTAGTGATATAACTGCAGTATCCCTTTGGGGAAGGGGAAAAGGGATTTCTTTATACCAAGTCCTAATTAAACTATAATTTCACTTTTGACTTTAAGCTATCAATTCTGGACTTGGCCAAAAAATTTTTTGAGGGTGATTCAATAGAGGATGCTTCACCACTGAACACTCACTGTCATCAAGGTGCTTTAGAAAATTAAAAACATAGCACAAATGATTGTATTCTATTCTACAAGTTATCATGACCTGCATAAGAAATGGAAAGCTGATTCACGTTTTTGCAGTGATCAGCAATAAGAAATGCACTAATGAAACATACCTTTTTTACCTAAAAAGCTAAACTACAGCCATATACTAATCTCTATGATTTATGAAAAAACTTCAAAATATCCAAATGTCAGGCTTCGCTGTACAACTGTCAGTTTTAGTCTGACTTTTTATAAAGGGACACTGCAGTATTTAGTACAAGTTCGGATGCACTTTTTTGAACATCTGATGTC
This sequence comes from Murina feae, assembly GCA_004026665.1. Lineage (NCBI taxonomy): Eukaryota > Metazoa > Chordata > Mammalia > Chiroptera > Vespertilionidae > Murina > Murina feae. The sequence continues at coordinate 24,731 of PVJC01012301.1, forward strand.
TTACAAAAGTAACATCTTGCTAAACTATTATACATCCAAATAACTACAATATCTGAAGAAGCAAGGCTGCTTTTTCAGCCACAAAATACGACAAAAGCAAGGCCTGTTATGATGGTCATGAGGAAGTCTTACAAGCCTCTGAAACTAAAGGCAATTAAGAATGTTACATTTGGTATATTAAAATCTTACCCTCATATCATTTAACAAGCCTTGCTTTTATCTACAAAGATTTTCTATGTACAGTACAGACAGGGTATAGTTCAATCCTCT
>PVJC01012301.1:30000-39867 GCA_004026665.1 Murina feae
CAAAGGAACACAATGAAGAGTAAATAGGAATGTATGCTGTAGTTTTTTTAATTTTTTAAAAAAATCAGTGAATGACTACAGCAAGTTGAAGTGCAAGCATCACAGGCAGTCAATCCCTTTTGACCTGTTCTCCTTTTCAAATATTAACAAATATACTGACATTCCCCACCTTGTATTTAGTGTCACCCTCCATCATAACTGCAGCAGTTATAATCAGACATTAGATAACCTAGTCTCCTATACTTATATTCTGCCACTATTCCAATAAACCAAAAGTAGTTAACTATCTTCTGAAGGAGATATGGGAGTTTTGTTCACTGCATAGGAGTATGCTCAGGGGAGTATACTCAGGGGTTTGAGACATAGATCATTAGATCCCCCTTTGAAAATCTCACTCTTTGCTATCTTTTTTCTTTATACTACCACCAAGTATAAAGAACATGTTTCTTTAGTTCTAGAACAAATATAGATAGATCACTTAGATAACCATAGTATAAGGCATCTTACATAATTTAATCTGATCCCCTTTTAAAACTGAACACTGAGGCTCAGAACTTGCCAATTTGCATAACTGCACAACCAACTGCAGAAATAGATTAAGTAGAAGCTTCCTACCTCTTCTTTTGTATCCACATAGGGCAATGGACAGAAATATATATATATATATATTTAAAATATATATATATATAAAATATATATAGAAAAAAATATATATATTATATATATATTATATATATAGAAGTACAATGACTACTGTTTTTGCTTCAAATAGCAATTATCCCCTTTCATCCTTTTAAATCAACTACCAACCAATCATAATAAAAGGTCAGGGACCATAAGCGTAACGACAGGAACAACTTGAGCAGTCGCCATGAGGTGCATTGACCACCTATTGGTCCCCACCCCTTGCCAGCAGGCGAAGGGAGGGTGGGGGAGGAACCACAGGGAAGCAAGTGAGTGGTGGCAGGGCAGGACTGGGGACTGGCAAGCGGTGAAAAGGTTGATCTCTTGGTCCCTCCCCACCGGCTGAGAGATGGTGCACTAGGAACTGGGGTGGGTGGCAGGAGGACCAGGATGGCTGTCAGGCCGTTGGGATCTCCAGCTCATTCCCAGGTGCTCAGGGCTCAGGCAAGCAGGAAAGCAAGCTCTGACAACTTCACCTCCATGTGCGAGCGCCAAGCCGCTAATGGAACACGCTTGCCTGTACACACTGCCTCGCCTCAGGACAAATTGTGTTAAAAAGCATGGGGTTCTGAGATGAGACCTTAGAACTTAGATCTTAGTTCTTAGTTTCCTTTAAACTAGGCTCCCAAATGCCTTTTATGCTTCCTCTCTGGACTCCTATTTAATCTACGCACAGCCTTCTCCAGATTTCCTGAATCCATCTTAATGCTGCAACAAGAACTCTGGCAAGAAATATTTACACTTATTATATAAATTCCAATTATTTAGAATTATGATTATTTCCACATTACGGTCAATAGCAAGAGCTCAATAAACATTTCTTGAGATTCTTGGCATTTCTCTGTGCCTCAAAGTTTTCAAGTATACTTTAAAAGGTAATGACATGTTACAGATCTAACAGGTTTGAGCATTCACCAGTTAATCTACCAACAATTAAAATATATACAACTTCTACTTACATTTGATTCTTTGCTGCTTGCCTCTGAGCTTTTCTTTCTTTCCTTTTCTGATCTGGTGGCTTAGCAAAAACAATTTCAATATTTTCTCCTTCCAAGTCCTTGCCATTCATTTCTTCCATAGCCTTAAAAAAATTAGATATTGATCAATATGAGACCTTCAAAACAATTATGATCCATTTAGTTTAAAAAAATCATTTACCATTAACATTAAAAAGATTAAATAGATTAGATTTTATTTAAGGATCCAGCTCTTCAACTGATTGTCTTTTTTACTTAGTTTAGTGAGTTACACAATTTGCTAAGAACAATAAAGTATGAGATTACCTGACCAGATTTTCCTTCAATTTTTAAAAAAACGTTCTGATTCTAGGATAAAATAGTCTACTTTACATGGCTATAACAATTCCCCATTACTTACTTTAACAGCACCATCTCGCTCATCAAAATGAATAAAAGCATAATCTTTTAGTTTCTTCACTCGTTCCAGTTTCCCAAAATGACTAAATGCCTTTTCTAAAATCTCTTCTGTTACAGTATTGGCAAGGTTTCGTACAAACAGCACTTTTACCTGAAATTCAAGAAAAAAACAACAACTCCCTGTATATTTCCAAAGAATTCAATTTTCAAAATGCTACCACCCATCCCGCAAAGTCACAATCCATTAGAAGAATGTCAGAAATATTTTTAAAAGACTTAAGTTTTCAACTCATTTGGGTATATACCAAGGAGCTTGACTGCTGGGCACAGAACTGAACAGTCATCTCACCAAAGAGCATATACAGAAGGCAAGTAAGCATATGACAAGATGCTCAACATCATGTCATTAGAGAATTATAAATTATAACAGTGAAATACCATTACTCATGTATTAGAATGGCCAAAATCCAAAACATTACCACCACCAAATGCTGTTGAGGATATGAAGCAATAGAAACATTATTGGTGGGAAGGCAAGATGGAATAGCCAATTTGCAAAGCAGCTACTTAGAAAACTAATCATATTTTTACCATATGATCCAGTGATCCAGCAAATTACACTCATTATTTACGCAAATGAGTTGAAAAATACATCCACACAAAAACGTGCGTGTAGATATGTACAGCATCTTTATTCCTAATTGCCGAAATCTGGAAACAAGAAATCCTTTTGTAGGTAAATGGATAAACTGTGGTACATTCAGACAATGAAATATTATTCACTGTTAAGAGAAATGAGCCAATAAGCCATAACATAGAGAAAACCTTAAATGCATATACTACTTAAAAGAAGGTAAGCTTTAAAAGCTACATATTGTAGGAGTCCAACTATATGACATTTGGGAAAAGGCAAAACTATGGACAATAGAAGTATCAATAATTGCCAGTGGTTAGAAAGGATGAATAGGCAGATCGAGGAGATTCCTAAGGCAGTAAAATAAAACTATTCTGTGTGATACTATAGAAGTAAATACAGTCTTAAATGTATCAAACCTGAAGAATGTACAAACACCAAGAGTGAATTCTAATGCAACCTATGGATTTTGAGTTATAAAAGACCACATACTCAGTAGTTATTAAATTAGTAATTATTTTGCAACCAAAATGGAGGTGGTTATGTCCTAAAAATATGAATACCATGCCCTCTGAGATGGCTGCTGACCATTTAACACAACACAAGTGGTTAAAACTAATTAAGATCTGCTTTTAAAACTACCGAGCTGTAGGGAAGAGTGAGTGCTCAAAATATTAAAATAAATTCTTTCAATCCTGAAAACTCTCAACAGTATCATTATAAAATGTGATCTTTTTAGCTAAGGAACATTTTCACTTGCTTCTAAAATACTCGAAACAGCATCCAAAGTTCTTCATCTAAAGTGCTAACCCAGGGAGAGCTTAATAGCTAGGTGAACAAAGAATCCTAGGTAGCTTCTGTCCTCTAAACCTCTTATCCTTTCATAATATTCACAGTTCTGGCATTTCATTAGTGCCTTGATTTTAGGGAGATTCTTAAAAGACAAAGGGTACAATAACCTAACCACATTACTGAGTAAAGGATTAATTCAAGAGATACTGGTTCTCATAGTATGTCTTAACTAACTGCTGAAGTAAGATACCTAATAATAGCTAAACCTTGTAACTACAACAGCTCAGCTATAGCCAATACTTTCAGGAGTAGAACTTCTAAACAAAAACCATGTAAACTAATGGCACCATTCTCAAAAACTCAAAAGAAATTGCTCTTAGAATCCACACAAAAATGGAAGCAAACTATCTCCACAGCCATTAGGCTAACTACTTCATCATGAACATGACAACTACACAATTATGACCAAGTGCTTCATGAACAAATTTCTATATTCACTTTCCATGCATATGATATTTGTTCTTACTAAAGAACACTTCTCTTTTTAACAAATATTGTTTAAAGGAAGTACACAATTGTTTTGTAAGTCATTCCTCCCCAGCCCTCACCCGTTTCTAAAGCCTTGCCCTCCCACTACCAACCCTTTAAAAGATTTTTTTAAACTTGAGTGTCATTACCTTTGCCATAACCTCAGGATCAGGATCTTCTATAGGATCGGCCCATTCAACAGTTCCAACATTTCCCCAAACCTTGACTTTACCACTCATTAACCGACGCCTTGCCTGAGCAGCTGTTTTGTGATCTTCATATTCAAGAAAACAAAAGCCTCTGTTTTTTTTCTTGTCGTCTGGTTGGTGGTATAAAATGACGTCTGTAAGACCCTCTGAAAGTAATTAACCATTCCAGAAAAATTAGATAAAATAACAAGAACAAGTAGATCAAATGATTTATTTTTCTAATAATACATGAATATCAATAAAAAAAATACCACATTTTCCGGCGTATAAGATAACTCCCAACTTTTGAGAAGATTTTCCTGGGTTAAAAAGACGCAGACCATATACGGCACAAAAAGGAGGCCACCGGAGACACTTGCGGTCTCCGTCTGGCTCCATTGAAATGAATGGAGTGCGGCCGTTTTTGAACTCCCCCCACCATATGCGGCGACCGCAGATTTTCCAGTCAGGCTCGGAGGTTTCAGCACCCGCCATATAAGACGACACCAGACTTCTGAGAAGATTTTCCTGGGTTAAAAAGTCGTCTTGCTTTTATGCATGCAATTTAAACATAACCAATGGACACAAAACACTGGGGGGAAAGGGAAGCTGGGGGAAGGGCAGGGGGAAAAAAGAGATGTATTTACTAATCTTTGTAATACTTTATGTAATAAAAATATATGTATTAAAAAAAAAGTCATCTTATATGCTGGAAAATACAGTAATCACTTATATTTACAGGGGACTCTCCAGGTAATTTACCTTTGCACAACACTTTACAAATGTTCAAAAATGTGTGTGTGTGTGTGTGTGTGTGTGTGTGTGTGAGTGATTAGATCTAAGGCCAAATCTGCTTCCATTAATGAGGCATAAAATCTTTACATAGCTGCTTTAGGAAAATGGCAGTATAAATCAGATATGGTTACACATTTTTTATTATGCAAGTAAACACCTCAATTTTCTGAAATTACTCTTTTCTAGCCTCAGATATTGATTAGCTTTATTTAAAAGGAAATGATATATTAATTACTAATAACAGAATTTCAAAAGCTGGAGACCAATCGACTGATCATTTATTTGTTCAACATTCTAGGCAGACAAAAATGTTTTAATGAAGCCCTGACCGGTTTGGCTCAGTGAATAGAGCATCAGGCTGCGGACTCAAGGGTCCCAGGTTCGATTTCAGTCAAGGGCATGTATCTTGGTTGAGGGCACATCTCCAGTAGGGGGTGTGCAGGAGGCAACTGATCAATGTTTCTCTCTCATCGATGTTTCTAACTCTCTATCTTTCTCCCTTCCTCTCGGTAAAAAATCAATAAAAAATATATATATTTTAAAAATGTTTTAATGAAAGCACTCTGTCATTTGGAAATGATTATAAAAATTGCTTTACAGCTCAAAGAAATAGTATAATACTGACAATGTATAATCTCTGCTTATAGCAAGAGTATTCATACAGTAACAGCATAATATGCAAATTGTCCCCTTGACCCAGAGCTCAACCCACATCCTTCCCCCCCACCCCACCCCTCCGGCCGCGCTGGGGGGAAGGAGGCTGCAGCTAGCAGCTGCTAGAGACACTACCCGTGCACAAATTTCATGTACTAGGCCCCTAGTTATTCCTATAACGTGTAAAAAATCATTACACATCTAACAAGCCTACTAAGAGTGTCAACTATCACATGCATACAAACACCCAAAGAAATATAATATTCCAAAAACAGGATTACAATAATGATTCTGAAGAAGACAGTTCAAATCCCAGCTGCATTTCTTAGTAACTACTAACATATAGCAGATTATTTCCCTAAACTCTTTGTGCCTGTTTTCCTTATCTGAAAAAGTCACCTATCTCACTCTGGCCAGTGTGGCTCAATGGATAGAACATTGCCCTCACAGGGAAGGGTGATGGGTTAGATTCCTGGTCAATGGCACGTACCTGGGTTGCAGGTTCAATGCCCAACTTGTGCAGGAGACAACCAATCGATGTCTCTCTCACACTGATGTTTCGCTCTCCTTCTCCCTCCTCACTCCCTTCTAAAAAAAAAATGGAAAAAATATCCTCTAGTGAGGATAAAACAAAAATAAAATAAAAACAGTTATGTATCTCATATGGTTGTAGTGAGAATACAATGAGTCAATAAATGTAGTGTTTAATACAGTGCTTGTCAATAGAAGTACGCATTTACTTTCAGTAGTGAACGTTGCACCTCCTTCCAAATAAATCTGACTTACCTGTTACTTTGCTAAATTCTTCAAGAATCTGTTCCTTGGTTTTACTCTTAGGAATAGAGCCCACAAAAAGCCTATTGTTGGCAACCGAGATGCAGACACCAATGTGTTTTCCAGAACGAATTTCATGATTATTATACTGAAAAGGGAAAAAAAGTACACGTTTTTAAATACTCATAATACTGAGTAAGTGCTCACTGTAGAAAGATATGCATATGCCATACACAAATACAAAATCTTTTAAACAAATTAAAATGTCAACACTATGTTTCTCAAGTGTTTATCCTTTAAAAAGTAGTTATGCCCACTAGCATGGCTCAGTGGTTGAGCATCGACCTATGAACCCGAAGGTCACAGGTTCAACTCCAGTCAGGTTTGTAGGCTTGATCCCCAGTATGGAGTGTGCAGGGGGCAGCTGATCAATGATTCTCTATCATTGATGTTTTTCTCTCTCTCTCTCCTTTCCTCTCTGAAATCAATAAAAATATATTTATTTCGCTTAGCATAATATTTTCCAGGTCAATCCATTCTGCTGTAAAAGGTAAAAGGTTGTTTCTTTTTTACAGCAGCATAGTATTCCATTGTAAAGACAAACCACAGTATTTTAATCCACTCATCTGCTGATGGGCACTTATGCTATTTACAAATCTTAGCTATTGTAAATGGTGCTATCAACAATAAAGAATTAAATACATACACACGCGCGCGTGTGCGCGCTCACATATATATTTAAAAGTTACCATGACCCAGCCAGTATTGCTCAGTGGTTGAGCATCAATCTATGAACCAAGAGATCCTGGTTCGATTCTGGATCAGGGCACATGCCAGAATTTCAGGCTCAATCCTCAGTGGGGGGAGTGCAGGAGGTAGCCAATCAATGATTCTCTCTCCCTCATCATTGATGTTTCTACCTCCCTCTCTGAAATCAAAAAATATATATACTTTTAAAAAGTTACTGTGAAGGCACTGTAAAAGAAAATTATAATCTGAGACAGATCTGAAGATTATACTGATAAAACACAAAGAACAAGTTTTAAATTAAATTAATGCAAAAAATTGTCAAGACTTTGAAATTTAGTAAACTTGATAAACTAGGAATCAGGTCTGTAGAAGCTTAAATACAAAATAGTTGATTCCAGAATCCTTTAATTTCTATTTATTCTTAAAAACCATCCTGCCAACCAGTTGTCCTCATGCAAGGGAAACTGATTCAAATACTAGCAAGCTTTCTGCCTTTCTATAAACCAACACCTAAATTTATTTTTTCTCTTAATCTCTTACCCAAAATAGCAATAATGAATTTTTGGCTTTAAATACTTAAGTCTAAAACGAAGAATCTTGTTAGTCTAAATCCAACTCTACTCCCCCACCCCCAGTTAAATTTTATTAAGCCTGCAATAAAGTTGGAGAAAAAATAAGTAGATTATAGTAAAAGTATAGTAGCAACTACAAAACTATGGTAAAAAGTAAACTTAATCTTCATGTAACCATATCCTATAGAAAAGTAAAATACTGTAGAAGTAAAACCCAATCTGTCAAAGTGACAAATCAGTGTTAATTACAAACCAAAGTTCAAAAGTATTCAAGTTATCTGGAAAAGTGGATTATATATATTATATAGTTAAAACCACATCAAAATGTCAAGGTAGTAATAATGGTATCAGCAGCAACAATTATTGATTAATCCTCCCCTCCACATCTAACCTCAATATCTACCTTAAATGACATACAAGTGAAGCTATACAAACTAAAGAATCAACATGAATATCATACAGCTTATAGACCAGCCTGGTGGCAAAAGTAAAACCACCCTTCTCTCCCTATGATTTCCACTCTTAAATAACATCGTAGTTGACAACCAAAATAGTCTCTAGACATTGTCAAATATCCTCTGGGAGTCAAAAATCACTCCTATTGAGAACTATTGGTCGATGTTAACATAGCAGGGTGCTTTTATAGACCTTTATAGGATTTAGGGATGTAGGGTATTCTCATGGTTGAGCTCAAATCTACAAGTATGCAGAGGAGTTTGGATGGTGGAAGAAAACATAAAGTTGGAAAATAGATCTCTTCCTATCCCTTTCCCCATCTCCAGATTCAAAATCCTATATAAAAGGCTAACATGCAAACAGACCAGGCAGAATGACCAGTTACTATGACGCGCACTGACCACCAGGAACAGACACTCAATGCAGGAGCTGCCCCGTAGTGGTCAGTGCGCTCCCACAGGGGTAACACTGCTCAACCACAAGCCGGACTCACAGCTGGCCAGCACAGCAGCGATGGTGGGAGCCTCTCCCACTTCTGCAGCAGCGCTAAGGAAGTGGGCCTAAACCATCAGTTGGACATCTCCGAGGGCTCCTGAGGGCACAGGCCGAGCTGAGACACCCCCCCCCCCAAGCCTGCCAAGTGCACGAATTTCGTGCACCAGGCCTCTAGTTTAACACATGCTCAAACACCCTTCCTTCAGTCCAGGAAAATTCTACTTCCAAACCCACCTACTCTGTTCAATCTACAAAAGTCTGTGGTCATTTTGACCCCAGGATTCTCTCTTCTTGTTCCAGAGACTTTTTTTATTGCCTATTGAAAAAAAAAACACAACTCTCACCAAAAAGATAAAGTCCAAATACCTGTACATTTTAAGTCCATCCTAAAATGTCTTAATCTCCACAAAACTATAATCTTAGCTATTTACATCATTTCTTAAACAACTTTCATACCGCTAACCAAGCCTCTGAATAAAATGCTTTTCCTGAAACTTCCACCATCCAAACTCCTCTGCATACTTGTAGATTTAAGCTCAACCATGAGAATACCCTACATCCCTAAATCCTATAAAGGTCAACAAAAGCACCCTGCTATATTAATATAGACCAGTAGTTCTCAATAGGAGTGATTTTTGACTTCCAGAGGACATTTGACAATGTCTAGAGACTATTTTGGCTGTCAACTAGGATTGTGAGGCTTGCTGCTGGTATTTAATGGATAGGTAGAGGCCAGAGATATTACTGAACATACTGCTAATTCACAAGATAGCCAGAATTTAGAAAAAAATTATATGCTCTATGAGGCTGAAAAATCATGCCACAGACCATTTCTCATAGTATTTATGTTCTATTTATACCAAAAACCTCTTAAAAGTAGAAATATATGGGTTACCTGGCAAACAGTAGTTATGGCTGAATCCATTATTGCATGAGATTACAGACAAGTAGACTAAAATAGCCTATTTGACAAATAAGTTCACCTAATACAATTGTTTTTGGCTATGTATACTTCCTAGATTATTACAATCTAACATCCAATAGGTTAGTGCAAATCAATAGCTTTCAATTTGGTCATTTCCTCTTTTTTAACTCCAGGAGTTGACAAAAACAATTTATTTATTTATTTATATATATATATATATATATACACACACACACACACACAC
>PVJC01012302.1:0-39853 GCA_004026665.1 Murina feae
TATGGACATAGACATAGAGGGGGAAAGGCCTGGGGGGGTTGGATATGAGGTGGAAGGGGTCAATGGGAAAAACACATACAACAAAGGGAACATCTGTGGCCAACCTGCATAGTAGGCTCCGCCATGGGCCACAGAAGCTCCCGCACACCCAGAGCAGGCCACAAGGTTGGATCCAGGCGGGCAAGCAGCTGCCGATGAGGCTCCAAGGTCACGTGGGCCCGCGATAGCTCCATTCCCAAGCCCGGCTGCCACTGCCCGAAACCCACCACCGGCAAATGCTCCATTTTTAGCGCCGGCTGCAGGGCCGGGGGCCTGGCTTCCGCCCGCCCTGGAGCCAGCCGCCAGTGCCCGGAACCCACCACCGGCAAATGCACAGGCGGAGGCCTTCACCAGCACCATTGCTCCATTGGACCCAGTGTTTGGGTGGGCTTCCACCATCTTGGCTGGGCTAATTTGCATACCATTGCTCTAATTGGCTGTTGGGCGTCCCGAAGAAACGATCAATTTTACTATTTCACTTTTATAGAGTAGATTATTATCCCCTCTTTGAAGAAGAGGATTCTCAGGCATAGGGCAATTAAGTATTTATCCCAAGGTAGTAAGGTGGTAAAAGGAAGAACCAGGATTTGAACTCAGGTGGCCTGACTCCAGCACTCCTGCTGTTCACCACTACTTATTCTGCTCTATAAAGTAGGTGCATACAATTTAGGAATTGTGGCTACTCACAGAACTGTTTAGATTTTATTTGAAGGTTAACAGAACGAGGCAGTTCCTAGTGGCAGGGAGACTGTGCCTCTCAAGCTAATGATTAGCACGATGTAATATTTTAAACTAGAATTTTTAAACCACTCTAAGGCTTTTTAGCTAGTGTTATAATCGTATCATATTGCTTAGGTTCAAATTCTTCAAAGAGTCATCAGAATAACACGGATTGACGTGACTTTCGAACACTTGCCACCCCTTGCTCCTGCGTGTCCATCATAATTTGTTTTTGCGACATGCCATTTCTTTTTTAAGTTCATTTTGTGCACCAGTAGGTAGAGTATCATGACTCTTCTCCAAGTCCCCCGTGCTCTGTGAACTGCTCATGTAACTATTTGTTTTCGGCTTCTGGCTCTGAGGAGCTAGATTGGTGAAAAAGCTTCTGTTGCTATCGAAACCAACTAGCTAGTTTTCTTCTTGTTCCCCAGCTTTCTGCCCAGCTAGCTCGAACTGCTGAAACAAAGTCAGAAGCTGCTGAGAATATCTCGGTTACGTGTCAGCCTTCGATCTTGTTGGGTTTCCCCAATATGTTCAATGTTCTGGTTATTGGTTTTGGGAGCAGCCTGGGTATGCATTGCTAGTCATTTTCTCTTTGCAAACAGAGTGTTGTTCATGTCCGCTCCACATTTTTCCAGCATATTGTGGACTCCACCCCCGTATCTTCAACTGTTTCTGCAGAAGTCCTCTTCTTCCCAGGCCTATCAATTACTGGTTCAATAACATCCTCCTCGGAACCACTCAGATCTTTTTTATCTTCTTTCTGGAGTCAGAGGCGCTCCCCACCTGACCCTCTATGGATGTGTTCCCAGTTTCGGTATGTTTCCTTTCTGAGGGCACCCCATTTAAATGGTTTCTGACTGGGGTGTCTGCTTCGCTGCCACCATGCTCCTCTCAATCTTTGTTAAATGAATTTTAGAAACAAAACAAAAATGACTTGATTAGCTCAAGTTCACAGAACCGGGTGGTGTCTATGGAACTGCCCCCCAATTCTGTGCTCTTTGCACACTCCCTTATTCTGCTTCTCAGTTAAATGAGTGCTTCCATTTTCAGTGTGAGATTTAAATCATTCATGCACTCTCTTTTAGATATGCACCTTGCAGGGGCACCCTTATGGGCTTCTTAGTCAAGGGATTCAGCAGAAAGAACTCCCGAGGTTCAGACCCCAGGCTCCCTATGGCTCAGGGGCAGGGTGGAGACTTCTCGGATGACTCGGACCGAGACTAACTTACAAGCGCATGTGCCAAAAATCACGCTCACACCCGATGTGTGGGGTGGGACTTAAAGGGTCGAAAGGCACCATCCTGAAGATAGAACTGCCTCAGACTGTGAGTTCTTCACAAGCAGTCACACCTTCTATTGTCTGGCCAGCCTATGGTCTACCCTCATGATCCTCAACTGATGAACCTCAGACCATCCAAGGCAGAGAGTGCCCAGGCTCTCTGCAGCTGGCATTGGAGAGCGGCCTTGTCCTCCATTGGAGTGGAAATTGGAAAGCAAGGCTGACGGGAAGACTGTGGTCTCATTCACAGCCTGGCTGCCTTCCACGCACCAACAATGACACAACTCCCTCCTCCGACGAGCACTTTCCAATCTGCACTGAGATCTGTTGGATGAGGAGCAGTTTCCATCGCAGCCATGCGCGCAGGCAGCTGTGGGTGGAGGTGTGTATGGAGCTCTCCTCCACCCCAAGATCTGGGAAGGCAGAGCTCATCTCCTCACCGGCCAGAAGCCCAGCCAAGCACAACAAGGCTGCTGCTATGGCCGGGAGGAACTGAGTGAGAAACAGTCCCACAGCCAGAACCGTGAGAGCCCCAGTTGTCAGAGCAGCATGCTCCTCTGTCCTGCTGATGGAAGTGTCCCAAAAGGAAAGCTTTAACTTGTTTTAGGAACTAGTCATAGCCTGGCTTGGGCATGCTGCCCATGTGTTACGAGAACAATCTCTGGGAAATGTGGAATAGAGTTATTGCCAAGCAGATCATAGCCCTGGAGTGTAGTTATTCAGTGGCCCCTGGTATGCAGCCAGCCCCCAGTTCCTCGGGACCCTCCTGATCACCAGCAGCATCAGGCGAGAAGACTGTGGCTCTCTGTCATCCAGCGTGTGTGCTGAGTCCCTATTATAGTCAGGCACTGGGGCAAGAGGTATAATGACAAGGCCTCTGTCCTCGAGGACTTCTCCGTCTGGAGCCCACAAATAATTACAACACAATCTGACAGATGCCGCAATGTGTACCGGTTACGGGGCCCAGAGGGAGGAGGGATATGTCCTGTCTGGGCAATAACGGGAGGATCAGAAGTGAACTGTGAGCCAGGCCTTGAAGGTGGGCTCTGCTCAGCCAGCGTTTCTGAAGCACCACCTGGGTACCAGGCAGAATGCCAAGACTGGCCAGGGAGAGTGAGCAGTTGTAGGGGGATTCCAACACAGCTCCATTCCCACCCTCTTCATCAGCCCCCTCTTGCCTTCCTTTCAAATGCCAGTTCAAAAGTAACTCCTCCACAATAGTCATTTTCCAGTTTCAACCAACACCTAAGTCAACATCGCTTCTCAACCCATGAACTTGCTGCCTCTTCATGAACCAACCAAAATGCATTTTCAGAGGCTCAAAGAGTAGCTTAGAGTAGCTAAGAGCCGAAGCGACTCCCCAGCTTGTGCTAGGCTTCAAGAAGAGGCCCAAAGTTCCTGTGCCCAAAGGGGTGCCAAATTGAATGGTCTTATTTAGAGGTCATAGAAACTTAGGGATAAATGAGGGGTGAAGAGAGCATTTATTCTCCTCGAGAATGCCAGTTGAAAAGCTTCTTGGGATATTTCAAGCAGGTATCTGAACTCAGAGACACTCTAAGCCAGCAGTTCTTAACCTTCTGGCCCTTTAAATACAGTTCCTCATGTTGTGACCCAACCATAAAATTATTTTCATTGCAACTTATAACTGTAATGTTGCTACTGTTATGAATCATCATGTAAATATCTGATATGCAGGATGGTCTTAGGCGACCCCTGTGAAAGGGTCGTTCGACCGCCAAAGGGGTCGCGACCCACAGGTTGAGAAACACTGCCTAAGCCCATTGAGAATAGAAGTTTGTGTTTTCCATGTCTGGGTAACCATCCCTTTTCGACCCACCCTGACACTTCACTTCTTAGCAGGAACACCTGTAGCTTGAGAGCAGAATGTCCTTGCTATGGTCTGAATGTTTGTGTTCCTTCAAAATTTGTATGTTGAAGTCCTAAGTCCCAGAGATAATGGCACTAGGATGTGGGCCCTTGGGAGGTTATTGGGCCATGAGGGTGGAGCTCCATGAACCAGGAGGAGAGTCCTTAACAGCCAGCCATCTAATCAAATCTGACAGCACCATGACTTTGGACTTCCCAGCCTCCAGAACTGTGAGAAATAAATTTCTATTGTTTATAAGCTACCCAATCTGTGGCATTTTCTTATAGCAGCCCAAGCAGACCATGACAGTACTCAAACAAGCTATTCTGAACAGCAAAGCTATGTAGACCCTCAAAAGAGTTGCATCTTTCCTGGCCAATTTAAGTTCCTCAAGGTGGGCCTGGGGAGGTATCTAAGGGATTGGAATCGGGAGGTTAAATGTGTATCTACAGAAGGCAGAAAGGCAGGCCAGCAGGCAAGAAAGAAGGGAAGGAAGGAAGGAAGGAAGGTTATTTTTGAGAACCTACTGTGTGCCTGGCCCTAAGTTAAGACTTTACACACATTAGTCAATACTGTTATAGTTCATTTCTGCTTCCAGACAGCATATAAGAAAGGTTTCATTGACTCTGCTTTACAGATAAGAAACTGAGGCTCAGAGAATTTAAGTAACTTGCCAAAGGTCAAAGCCCTAGTAAACAGGGATGCAATCCAATATCTGAAGACTCGAAAGCCAGTGCTTTTTCTAGATGGCCTGGACAAAAATAGCTGCCATTTATCAAGACCCTGCTGCTTGCCAAGGTCTAGGACAGCCCTTCACAAACACAGAAAGTCCCTGAGTAGATCCTCCTGGCGCAGCAGCCCCCGCCCAGGTGCTTCTCCTCCACAGCAAACTATATCCAGGTAACTGTACCCTTTAACATCCAAATTAGAGCAGTTGTGAGTACAATGGCACAGTCCCATGTAGTCACCCTAGTTGTGGTCACCCTAGTTGTAGCCCACCTGCCAACCATTCATCCAGCCCCCTGAGCAAATATGTTTGAAGAGACTTAAATGCAATGCTCCAGTATGTTCCCTGAGTCCTCCTGACTCTCTCCAACAAGGGGTCATCTAGCCATTTGGGGACACTGACCACATAGTCCACTAAGAAATCTATAATAATAAAAGCATAATATGCTAATTAGACCAGACATCCTTCCATCCTTCTGGACGAAGCCAGGGCTGCAAGGGAAGCCTGGGTCCTGGATACCAGAGGGAAGCCAATGCTGGCACCTGGGGGAGGAAAAGCCTACTCTTACACGAATTTCATTTTTAGTATAAAATAAATTAAGGCAATATGTTTTATTATCTAGCTTTTTCATAAAGCCAATACAGCCCTATTCAAAGAATTATGTGCTTTGAGAACACATTCTCTCTTGTTTTCTTGAGGTTCAGAAATATCCTTTCTTTGGATGGCATGATGGTTACAACAAATTCTAGTTTGGTTTCTAATGCCTTCAATGGACAAAATTCATAGGTGACAACTGTGTGATATTGGTTTGCTTGTTTTAATTGTTTTGCCATTTTGATGTGCACAGTTCAGTGGTTTTAAGTACATTCACATTGCTCCGCAACCATCACCACTATCCATCTCCAGAACTTTTCTTCATCCCACACCGAAACTCTGAACCCATTTAACACTAATTCCACATTCTCCCCTTCTCCAAACTGCTGGCAACCTCTGTTCTACTTTCTGTCACATGATTTTGTCTGTTCCAGGTACCTGCTCTAAGTGGAATCATACAGTATTTGTCCTTTTGTGTCTGGCTTATTTCACTTAGCACAATCCTCTCAAGGTTCCTTCATGTTGTAGCATGGTGTAGTTTCCTTCCTTTTTAAGGCTGAATAATATCTCATTGTATGCATAGACCACATTGTAGTTATTATTCACTCATCCATGGCGCTTGGTTTAATTTGAAAGTTAGCATAATCCAAGGGCCTGGGCACCATGTATTCAGTCGGCACACACACTGAAGTGATAGGGCACACGTTGCCCACCCTGCCCAGGATTTCTCTTTGTGGTTATATTTAAGCCTGGACTAAGGGGGGGAAACCCAACTTCAGCAGCCTCCTCACACTTCAGGATTTGATCCTCCGCTCTGTGGGTCTAGAAGCTCGTTTTTCAGCTTACCCAGGAATGATCAGACCCTAGACAAAGGGCTCTAACCACCTTCATCCACAACCACTTCATTCACTGAGATGTACTCCGAACTCAGATACTCGAGCCAAAACCTTTAGAATCACCTTCAACTTATCTGGTTTTCTCACATCCCCCCACATTAGCAACTCTTGTCATCAGCAACTTCAAAATATGTACAATTCAAATCCAACCTGTTTTCACTCACCACCATATCTCTAGTCCAAGGCACCATATCTTGTGCCTGGACCATGGCAACAGTGTCCTACATGGTCTCCCAGTGTGAGATCCTTCCCCTTACAATCCCCTCTTCATTGAAGAGCCATTTTGTCCTTCTACAGTGTAAAGGTGGTCATGTGATTTCCTAAAATACAGCAGAAACGCGCCCAGCTTAGCACAATGAAAATAATAAAGTCTCCTTAAAAACATATTCGTTGGTGAATGGCTAACCTAGCAAAACAGAAATCTCTGAAAGGTCAGAACAATGTTTAAAAAAGCTTGACTCCATAAGGGTGAACAACAGTGGAGGTGACATGTGCCCAGGGCGCAGGGCATCCCAATGCAAAGAAACAAGGGCGGAATGGATTTTGTGCATTGAAGGGGAAAGGACATGGGCAGGAAGCAGGAGACAAGACCTGGGGCCCTAGTAAGGTGGGAAGTCAAACCTCCCACAATGACAATCTCAGTGGATGAATAAGAAGTAAAAATTCCCTCCACACAATGAAACTTACTGGTCCAGCTTTGGCTCTGGGTGAAACAGAAACAAAAGAAACAGGATTCCCTTGAGAATTCCTGAGCACAAGCCCAAGTTCACAGTGTCTGGGGCCATATATCCTAGATGATCCACACTAACCAACGTAAACCTGTGTGCCCAGCAGAAACACTCCACAAATAGGCCCCAGTCTCAAAACGTTGCCACAGATATTGGTCCAAGGAGCATGAGCTCACAATCAGGAATCATATGCACACAAATACACAAGCCCTCATAAGTGAGAGTTGGCAGGATCAACAAACTATGGCATCAGCCCCATAAAGACTGCAGATGTTGCAATTAATAGGTACAATGAATAAAGCAATCATGTAGATAATGAAACACAAGGGAGGACTGAGTGTGTACTAAGAGAATAAAAAACCAACCAGGCATGTTTGAAAAAATAAATAAACCAAACTTCTAGAAATGAAAAAGTGTAGTAATTAAAATCAGAAACCCAACGGATGTCTGAAACAATATATGAATACATCTGAAGGGAAAATTAGTGAAAACAAATCTAAAAGTGTTACCCACACTGCACTACGGAGAGAAAAAACTATATGGTGGATAGAGAGAAAGGGTCTAACATATGTCTAATCGGGTAGTCAGGAGATATGGGAGAGAATTTGAATTTAATGTATCAGTTCATTGTTCAGTCTTCGGTAGCTTCCCTCACTTGGGGATGTGGGCAGATTTCAAAGTTACTGTCATGGTCTACAAGATCAAATAAGCCATGGCTGCTAACTACTTGTCCATTCTGCCTGTCTGTTCTGGAATATGTCAAACTCACTCCCACACCAGCACTTCTTCCAGGAGAATTCTTCCCCTAGAACCCTGCAAGGCTGACTACCTTGCTTCATTCAGGTTTCTGCTTCCATGATGTCTCCTCCAAGAAGCTACCTTTGACCACCCAATCTAGCATTGTCTCTCACCCCATTCTTGCGCTGTTTTTTTCTTGGCATGTATAATTAGCTAATATTCTTATTATTTTGTTTGTTTAGTGTGTATTGTTTCTCTTCCCTATGTATAGACATATGCCTGCCCTGAGTAGGTACTCAGGGAATATTTTTGAAATAATTAATGGATGAATGAAATATACGCATACTTACTATGTGATCAGTACTTTAAGAGAGAGAGACGGGTGAGGCAGAGACTGTGGGTTGCCTGCCATCACCCACCCTCACTTTCTCCCTTAATAACACAATTCTAATTTTGAAGAGGAAGCGATGGGACTAGCTAAACACCTCTGTTTCCCACACACCCGTGTAGAGAAATGAAACCATTGGCTGTATTTTGGTTAGTGTGGCATAAATAAACACGCTTTGTTGTCTGGTGCTTCCAGGACAACTCGTAAACAAGATGAGTGGACTCAGCTGGGGGACTTTATATGCCTTTCTCCCTCCTCTTTCTTGCTACCTGAAATGTGGACTAAGGACTGGGACTGCCATGCCATTTTACAACGATAAGTCAACCTTGAGGATGGGAGCCATGGGAATGAGGATGGGAAAGCAGACAAACCAAAGGAACCTGGGATGTCAATGGTGTCACTCAGCTGGCCTGTCTCCTTACCCAGACATCTTTCAGCGCAGAGAAAAAGAAACCCCTCTGCTTTCAGTTACTACCTGCTGAAGATACTTGTCAACTGATGCTGTAAGTAAGATTCAGGCCCTTACTTCAGGAACTTACAACCAACAATGGGATTCAGACACACTCAGTCACCCCCAGGGCAATGGGCTGGCCAGGAGCTGATGAGAGTCAAGTGTTTTGGCCAATATGGGACGTGGTGGGCAGAAGGAGAGCATGAGTATCTCCCCAAGGAAGGATTGGGTCATCAGCTTGGCCTTTCACACTCCCAAATTGTTAGGTTAGGCAAGGACTGGCAGTGTGAGGGGTCAAACCACAGCAATTTCTGCTCCTTTTGGAGTGACCCAGTGGGGTAAATGTCATGTATGCTCACAAAGGGTCACTGGTCAGTTGGTCAGCATTAACTCAGCACCATGTCTGTGCCCAGCATTGTGCTAGGTGCTGTGGGGAGAGACATGAGGAAAAGGAGATGTGGCTCCTGTCCTCATAGAGCTTACAGTCATGGGTACTCACAAACTCTTATGTCTAGGATGAACCTGGGGTGGGGGGGCGGGGAAACCTTGGTTTCCTGGCCTCACATTTTCATGTGGAGGGAGTTTATCCACGGTAACACTTCCTGCCTCATTTTCCCACGAGGTTCACTCCTGGTGAGTGGTAGAACCATTTGTCTGATCAATGATTTCTAGAGAAGCAAGAGGTAAGTCCTTCTGGGTCCTCTCTCTTTAGGATCTGCTGATAGGATCATGTCCATGTGGGGGAACCTTGGCATGCCCAGAGTGTCCATTGATGGTGGACTAGTCTGTCTAACTCTAGGAGGCAGTAATAAGAAGCTCAGTCATTGTAATGACACACCTGTGCCACTTGCTTCAACCCAACTTTTATCATTTAAAAAGTTGATGTTTTTCTCTCCATCTCTCTTTTGCTTCTGACCTCGGAAAGGAATGAGTGTTATTTTTGGCCCCTCGAGATAATTAACGCTGACAGCTATTGCAAAACACCCCCAAATCTCCATGCTATGAAAGTTTTATTTCTGCCATTATACACCCTCCCTGGCAGGGTCCAGCTGTCAGGCATTAACTCAGCACCAGCTCCTTGCTCAGCTGGGTGTATTTACTCTCACCAAGTCCAGTCGAGATGTTTCTGGTCAGAAGCCCTGCTGGGAAAGGGTGAATCGGGGACCCAGTTTGCTTTCGTACTCTGTCTCCACCCTATGTGGCTTCCGAGTCAACCTGGAATCATGCAGCCATGAGCTTTTCCAGGGGAAAGCCTGGAAGATCAGATAGGCCATGGGATGTTTTCTAATGTAAACAGCCAGGCATGGAAATGTCATAGACCCTTCCTCCCACACTCCACTGGACAAAGCAAGTCACATGGCACCTCTTAGATGCAAAGAGTGCTGGGAAACGTGGCTTATTCAGGTGCCCAGAGAGGAGAGGACCCTAGACGGTGTGAACTTCAGCATTCTCTACCACAACCCAATAGCTAATAGTCCCTTCATCGTGAAAATGACCATTTTAAAAGTCAAAGAATGTCAATAAGCTGCCAAAAACATATAACCATTCATCAACAGAGCTCAGAGGAACACTGGCATCATAGAAACTAAATAGTGGTGGGGTTTGGGAAGGACACGGGCTAACACTGGGTAGGATCCAGGCCCCAGCCCCCTTGCCTTAAAGAGTAGTGAGTTCCCTGTCACTGGAAGAAGGCACCGAGAGGCTAAGCACTTGGTGGAGATATTAAGAACCAAGTTTTCCATCGGATGACTAGACTACACCAGCGGTTCCCACACTTTTCACTCTCAAGGGCCCCTTTCATAATTGTTCCCTTTGGACTTCATGTTTTGAAAGATTTTGTCTAACAAACAAATGGCACTTATTGAGTAATAACAAATACATTTCCTCACTTCTTACTAATCACGGTTGAGAGAGAGAGAGAGAGAGAGAGAGAGAGAGAGAGAGAGAGAGAGAGAGAGAGAGAGAGATTCACAACCAGACATGTGCCCTTTAGGCACCATGCCCTACCGTGGTTTTGATCTACTAGTTACATTTCAGCATTGCCTAGAATGTCACCAATGGTGTCTAAAATGCCATCAAACATCCATTGGAAGATTCTGACCAGGATGCAACTCTGATTTGATTATTTAATTCCAGCCAAAGAGAAGAAACTAAGACTTCAGTTGTCCCTAACATGGGATAAATGAACAATTTTAAAATAAATTACTGAAAAGCACGCTCAGACCCACAGTCTGAACTCACTTGCTACTTTGCTCCAACCTCTTCTTCCTCCCCAGCTGACCATGTCGGGGTGTATTTTATTCCCCACGGAGCAGGAATCTCAAGCACAGGGGTCCTGTCTCTGTAGCCCCAGTGCCTAGCTGGGTGCCACGTAGTTGCTTCATAGCTGTCCATGAAAAATAACATGTGGGAGCAAATGTGATGAACTCCATTTCTTGCTTAGAGGGAAAGCTGGTAGATCAGAAGAAAACAGGCCCCTTGGAACTTGAAACATCCGTGATCAGAAAGGCAAAGTCAAGGGCAGACCATCCGGGTGGATAGCAACTCTCACTCCTCTTTGTATAGGCAGAGCCTCTTCCAGTGCCTGCTACCTGATAGACCCTTGAGAAGAGGGCCTCTCTGTCTGCTACCAGCTTCCTTCTGCACCCCCACCTTCCCTGTCAGTGCTAACATCCCCAACCCCTTGCTTATCTCCAGGTCTGGCCCAAATTCTCAGAACTGCGCTGCATACGGAATAACTAATTAAGGACATGATTGAAATCACAGTCACTTTAGAGCTCATGAACTTCCTAAACTGAAGCTTAAAAATAGCTTCCTGGCAACGTGTCCCTGGATTTGGGTGATGGATTTACCCTGTGCGTTTTTTTATTCCTGCCTTGCTCCGCCAAGACTCTGAATGGGGAATGGTGTGCGCCTCTCTGCCCTTCCTCCGGCCAGTCTGGTGCCCAAGTTCTTGGTCACAGTGCGTGGTCCCCACCTACAGAGCTTAGAGCACAGGAACTGTTCCATGTGAGGGATGGGGAGTGCACAAGTGAATGATGACAGGAAGTCTGCTCAGCTCACTCCCCCACTTTGCTCCAGGGAAGCTCATGACGCACTGGATTAAATATTCTGCGGGTTGTAGGAGACCCAGGCTTTGCCGTCCAGCGGGGCCTTTGTTGTGTGACTGTGGAAGCAAAGGGGTGAAGCACATCAGCAGTTTGCAAACTGTACTTTCCAGAACCCCCAGGGGTCCACAGTAACCTTCCAAGAGCCCAGAGAAAGAAGGCCAAGAGGGTAGGATCCAGGCCCCAGCCCCCTTTCTACCCAGCAGCTCTGCTTTGTCCTGGAGCCAGCGATGAAGCTGGGATTTGAACCCAGATAGTCTATCTTTGTCACCTCTGCTCTTAATCACATAGTTCTGTGCAGCACCATAACACGGAATTAAGGCAAAATTCCAGGGCATCTCAAATAATACTTGGGGTGACGCAGCCGCTAAAACAACAAATCTGTATGCTGAATGCATTACGTTAGGAAAGAATGATTGTGGGAGGAAGTCCAGGAGGGCTTCATGGAGGAGGTGATATGTAAGATAAGTCAAGAAAGATGGCAGGAGCTCCCCTGCATGGAAAGTTTGGCCCACCACTCAAGGCAGATGCCAAAACATAGGCAGGACAATGGGAGGTTCATGGAAATCACAGGGGTTCTGACTGGCTGGGGAAGAGTATTCCTAGGGTCCCATCTCCCTGAGAATAACTTCCAATCATTCCCTGTCAATATTCCACAGCCCTCAGACCCTAAACCCCAGTGTCCAAGAGCAGCATTGCCAAGAGGCAGGGAGGGAACATCAGCCCCTTCATCTTCTCTAGCAGGGCCTCGTTCCCGCCAAGCACCACATGATCCTTATAATTTGAAAGCCGTTCAGACCCTGGACAGCTGAAAGACCCTGTCCTCTGCCAAGGTGGGTCAGAAAATTCAAGAACGGAGCTCAGTGTCCACCTGCATTGCCGTTTCTTTTCTCCACCACCTTTGTATGGGGTGATTTTTGAAAATTAAATTTTAAAAATTTTTATTCCATTTCTAGGAATGTGTCCTAGATAAATATAAGAGCAAAATGAACATATGAGAATGTTCACTGTAGCAAATTTTGTAATAACAAAAATCAACAAAAACGTTACAAATAAAAAGCCCATTTATGAAGGTCAGCTACACTCAATATGATGTGGTTGGATCCTGTGATGCTCCTTTTAAAAAGTAGAGCAGTTCTGTGGATGTGGAAATACAGTCGTGATTAATGAAGGGTGAAAGTCAACGAGCAGAACAAGAAAGACATTGCTGCCATTTGTAATGTTTTTGAAGAGATTGTAGACATGGAAAGTTACAGTAATGGCACACTGAAACTTCCAAGGGTGACTTGGGGAGTAGAATTAGGGGTCTAAAGTGGGAAAACTATTTTTTTATTGGTATACCTCTTGCTTTTGAATTTTTACTATGTCCATATGTTATGTCCATAATAAAAATTAATTTACAGGTTTGTTCACCTATAAATTAGCTCTAGTAATTGATTAACATAGAAAACATGCCACGGGTACAAGGATCATTTATGATTTCATTAACATTGACTAAGTTTATTTTACCCCGAGCAAGTGCTAAGAGCTGGGGTGATGTATATCCACAACGGAAAGTAAAACAGAGACCCTGCCTTCTGGTAGCTCACTGTCAAGTGGGGGAGTGAACCACGTAAATGTTTACAACAGGGAGAAATCAGAGTCATGGTAGAAGAAGTCCGTCTGGAAGAGGTGCTATCTGCAGAGGATTTTGAAGGATGAATATCAGTTAACCATAAAGAAGGATGGGGAAGTGCATTTCAGGCATAAAGAACAAAACACGTCCAGAACATGGGACAATAACGAAGAAGTGGGTCAAAGTGAATACTTAGGAGTACTCTCTTAATGGAATACTACACAGCCACCAAAAAGGAAGAGGTAGCTCTATTGGAACCAAGAGTCAGTTGGGCAAAGTGGTTAGGAGTATGGGCTTTGGACTGGTTATTTGGACTAGTTATTTGGATCAAGGTCAGCATCCTGCCCCATTTTCTAGCTGTGCCTTGTTCCTTTGCTTCTCTCTGCCTAACTTCCTCCCCATAGAATGCAAATAATGAAAGTACATTCTTCCTAGGATGTGAGTATTAGAATGAAATAAGGTACACTATGCTCATATCCAAGCGCTTATCAAAAATAAGCATTCAATAAATGAAATGTATACTCCCATGGGCTTGTATTTAAGATGTATTAAGTGTGGAGACAATTGCTTTTTATCTTTTCAATATTATTTCATTTTAGTAGGGACTTTGCTGTTTTGTTCACCCTTGGTATATAGGCGGCATCCACTGAATAATTATTGAATGAACTGATTCTTGTATAAGAAAATTGTGTGTGGCACTTGGTAGTACACACATAGAAGATAACTGAAAAGACACATACCAAACTCTAAACAGGAATTGTCCCTGGAATGGCAGGATTCACCCTTCTTAAATCACAATTTTCTCCAACAGATACTTTACCAGGAACTTGATACCTTAAAAATCTGTTACAAGCAATAAAGTCCAAAAGTAAAACAACCAAAAAAAAAAGTAAACATTTTGATTGTTTATTGGCACCATCAGTCAATTCAGGGGTATTTTTTAGAATTTGTCTTCATTCTTCTGATAGAAAAAAATGGAATCACTGACTTTATAACTTGATCCTTATAACTTAATTAAAAATGATGTGGCAGACAGACTTCAGTCCTTGTTCCAATCTGCTCACGTTTCCTTGAATCCATGCCCTTTGGCAACACTCTCCTAACTCTGTCTCTGGACTGGGCCCTGTGACTTGTTCTGTGGGAAAGTAGCAAACTGACCAAATCAAGGGCTGGAAAAGCACTTGCACCCTGAGGGACCCAGATCCCTGCCACCAGTGAAGACGTCCAGGCCAACCTGCGGAAGGATGGAGACAAGTGGTCCACGCTCACCAACAGCCAGCAACTACTCTACACCTCACATGGGACTGAGGCCCTCTGTGAGCAGACAGCCCAGCTGACAGCAGACATGGGACCCAGCACAGCCAGGATCCTCCAAGCCCAGCCGAGACCAGAGAGCCACCTGGCAGAATCACAAGCTAAATTGACAGCTGTGATTTCAGGCCACTAAGTGCCGGGATGGTTGGTGGCTTGCCATGCATGAAAAATTGTTTTTGAAAAGTAAAGATTCTCAGGGCCTTTTTCTTTTTGAATGAAAGTATATAAATGAGGGCTACCTTTTGAGAAGGATAACAGACACAGAATATTATATTTTACATATTACATAATATTATATTATCTATTATATTCACATATAATATTTTATATATTATATAATACTAGAGGCCTGGTGTATGAATTCATGCACAGATGGGGTCTGGCCAGCCCACCCCAATCGGGGTGATCGGGCCAGGCCAGCCAGGGGGAGGGGTTGTCGGCAGTTGGTTGAATTCCTGGTCAAGGGGGCAATTTGCATATTAGCCTTTTATTATATTTATACTAATAAAAGGGTAACATGCTAATTAGACTGGCTAGACTGGACAAAGCCATGGTGGCAGAGGCTGAGGCAGAGGTGGTTAGAGATGATTAGGCCGGCAGGAGAGAGCAGTTATGGGCAATCAGGCTGGCAGGGGAGCAGTTAGGGGCATCAGGCAGGCAGGCAGGTGAGCAGTTAGGAGTCAGCAGTCCTGGATTGCGAGAGGGGACTTGTATTGGAGAGAGTTCAGGCTGGGCTAAGGGACCCCCTATCCATGCATGAATTTCATGTACCGGGCCTCTAGTAGGATTATAATATAGTAAGGGCTTTAGCTTTCTGATCACAAGAACAGGCTGCAGCTCGATAGCCACTGGGCCCTGTCATCCTGGCAACAGTCCTCTGTCCTCTGTGGTCCCCGCCACACACACCAGGTGTCACAGGCACTGACCCTACCCTGCACTTGACTGGAAGCTGTGGGATCAGGCTTTACAGCCTCATCTTGATGTACCGGAGTAGCACTCCCGCATCTTTGCATCACCTGGGAGCATTGAAGGTGCCCCCAACACACCTCAACTGAGCCCAACAGAATCCAAATCTCTAGAAGCGAGTCTCAGATAGCAGGATATTTCCAAACTCCTCGTATACCATGTGCAGCCGCGTTTGCCCATTTCTCAAACTTCAATGTGCACGTGAATTGTCAGTGGATCTTGTTAAAATGCAGGCCTGATTCAGTGGGTCGGGAGGGGCCTGGGAGTCTGCATTCCTCACAGGCTCCGAGGTGATGTGGAGGCTGCATTGCTAGGGACCACACACATCAGGAGGCAAGGAACCAAAAGACAGTACTCACTAGCATGTTCTTCCCTACTGAGCTAGCTGGGCTCCACACCTGCTGTCTCCCCAACGCTTTCCACAGCAGAGGCCCAGAGAGGGGCAGTGAGTAGCCCAAAGTCACAGGGATGCAGGAACACCCAGATCTCTGCTGTGCACATTGCACAGCGCTGCCTCCCCAACCGGTGGCTTCACCCACCCGTCCATATCACAGCACCTTCTAGCTTACTTTGCAGGGGGAGGCTAGGGAGAAATTCCCCGTGGAGGAGTCGGCTCTTGTGGAATCAGCTTCTGGACTGGGGGTGGGAGGTGGGGAGTAGTGGCAGTCTCAGAGGCAAGCTGAGCATCCAATATGCGTTTGGCAGAGAGAGATGAAGGCCAGGGGAGGCCGACTGAGGGATCGAGGCTGAGGGGCAGGACAGTCTCCTCCCTTGCCCAGTGCCTGAGTCAGAGGGGCTGTGAGCTCAGCCCGGCTGCAGGGCTGGGAGGGTGACTCAGAGGGTGTGTGTGAAGTGCACTTCTCCCTGGCCAAATATGGGCTCGGCTCGGCTCCGTCTTGCCATTCACGCTGCCAGAGCCCAAGGCCGTGTCTACTCTACATGCCAGCCAGGTCCCTGATGGAGGGAGGAAACTATTCCACTCTCCCTGGACCCCTCTCCCCTTTCTGGCCAGTGGGTGGCACTTGGCTTTGCATTCTCCCAGCAACTAGTAAACTCCAGGGCCACACATCTGCTCTCCCCACATCACTGTCCCAAGAGCAGAATGGAGACATGAGAACATATTCTGAAGCGGCGGTTTTGCCACGACAGGGTCCTGCTCTGCTGTCCGACACCCACGGGACTGTAGGAAAGGGGCCACAGCCTGTCTTCCTCTTACACCCCCCTGCGCCACGCACAGAGCGTGGGGGTGGATGTGACGGGCTGTTCAATGGATGAATGGCTGTGTGCATTTTGTGTGCCTGTATGTGTGCGTCATTCTTTGCCCCCAGACTTTCAGTTCCTTGAGGAGATAATAACTTACGTAGCACGCCCGATGTGCCAGGCGCCATCCTCAAAACCCTGTCCGATTAGCTCACTTAATGTGGGGATTAACTCATTTAATCCTTACACGAACCCTCAGAGGAAAGTACTATCATTATCTTCGTTTTATAGACAGGAGCCTGAGGCCCAGAGAGGTTAAGTAATTTTCCTGATGTCATATGGCAGGTAAGTGACAGAATCAGGATTCTGGTCCCAGCCGTGTGGCCTCAGCACTGTGCCCTGAATGGTATTTATTCATTGCTGTCTCTGATGCCAGCACAGTGCCTGGCCACAGTGGATAGCGATAATTGTGTGTGGACTAAGCGAATAAAGTAATTAATTAATTAGCGTGTGTTGACATAGTTGTTTGTTTGCTAGACATAGACTTGCTCAAAGAAAGAATTGGTCTTGCCAATGCCTTCAAATGCATTTAATAAATGGTTTAAGAGAGAGCACATTTTTAAAAAGGGATGTTCCCCAATGCCCACATGTTCAATGGGTGGTCCAGAGTACCTGGACAGCTGATTGAGGTGTTCGGAGTTTATTCAGATGTCCAGAAAGAGACAGGCTTGGCCAAGAGTCAAGGTCAGTGTCATGGCCAGGAGACCTGTGTAGCTACACAGGGTCCAGCAATCAGTCCACACGGCCCCGCGCTCAGAGCCCCGCCTTGGTGCAATGTTCTACTGTCACCATCTTGAAATTCTTAATAGTTTCTGAGCAGGGGGCCTCCTGTTTGTTTTTATTTTACACTGGGCCCCACAAGTGATGTAGTCCGTCCTGCCGAGAGTGACCAAAGCCCACAAAGATGAGGACAGGAAGGAGAGGAGGGGAAAGAACCCAAGGGCACTGTGGCCTCCAGGAGCAACGCCTTGCGCATGGCGAACATTCAGACGACAGTCCCACGCTCAGCAATGGCAGCCCGAGCGAGAGTGGCTCCTGAAGGGCCGTTTGGATCTCATGACCCACGCTCAAGAGCTGTCCCTGAGACGCCCCAGTCCCAGGGCTCCGACAGCTTCACTCGTCACCCAGGCCAGCTCCTTCAGGCTTCTCCCGGGTCCGACACGACGGCGCTGATGCCTTCACATGGCAGAACTCGGACCGCAGGCTGAGCACCAGGCTGAGCACTTTCTTTCCTGTTGCCCGCACCCTGACACTGAGAGATGGCTTTACTGGCCCATCTTAGGCATCTGAAGTTCCACGTTGAGACCAGGCAAAATCAAGTGCAAATAAATGAGTCCAAGACTGTCGTTCTTAACTAACGCCTCCCCCTGCCCCTCACTGTTTCAGGTAGGCCTCTTGCTGCCTAGAAAGGCTCTCCCCTCTCCCCAGATCCTGTCTTCTCTCTCACCTCTCCTCCAGTCATGCCCCTGGAAGTGTAGAACCAGGACTCCAAGCCAAGCAGTGGGTCACACACCGGTACCCATACTTCCTACACTGTGCTCCCTGTTTGGCCCTGGCCTGGATGGGCCTGGAAGAAACTCCAGGCTCGGCCTCTTCATTTATGAAGTGGGCTTAATAAATAGACCCACATCACAAACTTGCCTGGATTAAACGTAACGACAGATGTCAAAGTGCTTTTTAAGGATCCATAGTCAAAGCAGTTATGTCTGTTAATTATCAGTAGTGAACTAAGGCTCGTTAAACCTGATGCCAAGAAAGCGAAGGTCATTAGCTCCCACCACCTTTGCTTCAGTCTAAGCTAAGGATGGCTGTACCCTGGCCAATCATTGGTCAGTAAAGAATTGAACAGGATCCATCCTTGCGTTGTCCTCACATTCTGATTCTGCCACCGTGGAGCTGTGCAACTTTGAGCAAATCCTGTACCTCTCTGAGTGTCGGGCTTCTCATCCGCAAAGTCTGGTGGATGGCGATAGGTGTGATGCAGTGCAGTCGCAGGGTGCCTAGCACAGTAGTCTGAAGTGGTGGCTGGCATTATTCTTAGAAAAATGCATACACTCAAGATTCCTTGATCAGCTCTTCGGGATGGTTAATTGTATGTGTCAGCATGCCTGGGCTCAGGGATGCACACAGAGCTGATAAAACATTATTCTGGGGGTGTCTGTGTTTCTCAGGTTAGCATTTGACTCTGTAGCATGAGTAAAGATCATCCTCACAAATGCATATGGGCATCAACTAATGTGTGGAGGACTCAGATAGAACAAAAGGCCAAGGAAAGGTGATGCACTCCCTCAGCTTGAGCCAGGACATCCATCGCCTCCTGCCCTTGCGTATTAGCTCTCCTGGTTCTCAGGCCTTCAGACTCAGACCATGACGGACACCATTGGCTCCCCTGGTTCTTGGGCCTTGGAGTGTGGACTGAACTATCCCCCTGACCGCTCCTGGGTCTCCAGCTCACAGATGGCAGATCATGGGACTTCTCAGTCTCCATAATCACCTCAGCCAATTGCTTATAATAAATCTCTTTTTATAGACCTACTAGGGGCCCGGTGCACAAAAATTTGTGCACTCAGCAAGGGGAGGAGGGGGTCCCTCATCCTGGCCTGTGCCCTCTCACAGTCTGGGACCCATGGGGGGGGATGTCCACCTGCTGGCATGGCCAGCCTGGGTGAGGGGCTGAGGACTGTTTTCAGGCTGGCCACAGCCCCCTCAGGGTTCATGCACTGGGGGGTGGGATGGCTGGTGAGTGCAGGCGTGGACGTTTCCAGCCGGGTGGCCTACCATTGCACATACCTGGTGGGCCTCCACTACTGAGGGGACACACCTGGTGCAGAGCTGGGTGGCAGGCCAGGGGATGGACGCTGGTGCATGGTCCCTTGGGGGGGCCATGCTGCTGAGCGGACACAGGGGGGTGGAGCCAGGCACATGCTCACACACGCCCCATGGAGGCCCCCAGGGTGGAGGCAGGTGGCTGGACCTGTGGCAGAGGCTCTGCGCGGGGGCAGAGGATGCTCTGGCATGACCCCGACGGGGTACCCACCTCAAGCCCCCGCCACTGAGCCTCTGAGGTCGAGTGGGCCCAATTGCTCTATTCTCAGGCCTTGCAGGGCTGGGCTGGGCTGCCAGCTCCCGGCCTTGTGGCTGCTCACCGCTGTCTGGAACCACCTTGGGCACGATTGCTCTATTGCCAGCCCCAGCCGAGGGCCGGGCCGGCTCTCACCCAAGGCCACCCAGAACCAACCACTGGTACGATCGCTCTATTCCCAGGCCCAGGCTGCAGGGCTGGGGCCTAGGCAGCCAGCTCCCGGCCCTGCTGCCAACCGCCACTGCCCTGAATCGACTTCCAGGGCACACACAGGCGGAGGCCAGGCCTCCACCTGTGCATGGGCCAGCGCGGTCTCTCTATTCCCAGCCCCATCTCTCTATTGCCAGCCCCGGCCACAGAACTGGGGGCCTGGGAGGCCACCCGGCCCTGCAGCTGCCGCCACTGTCCAGAACTGACCGCCAGAGCACGCAAGGGCGGAGGCCAGGCCTCCGCCCTTGCGTGCGCTGACACGATTGCTCCATTGCCAGCCCGGGCCTCGCCATCTTGGCTGGGCTAATTTGCATACCATTGTTCTGATTGGCTGTTGGGCATCCCGAAGAAACAGTTAATTTTACTATTTCACTTTTATTAGTTTAGATAGTTATGTATTGGTTCTGTTTTGTGGAGAGTTGAATGAGGATCACAGGATGTGGTGGAGAATCCATTTAGAGACAGATGTTTCCTATTTTTCACCCTATTCTCTCCTCCAACCACATTTTTCAAAGGAAGAGAACGTTGTACCCATCAGAAACACACATACCAGTTCCACACATGCCAACTCTGGGACCTTAGACAAGAACAAGTATCACTTGTTCAACCAAAATAATGTCTCTCAACCACAACTAATTGGGGACAAAGTTGGTCTACAATGGGAATTAAATGAGATAATCCATGCAAAGCCACTATATAAGTACTGACATATAGTAAATAATAAATGTAACTATTTTGTTGTTGTTG
This sequence comes from Murina feae, assembly GCA_004026665.1. Taxonomy (NCBI): domain Eukaryota; kingdom Metazoa; phylum Chordata; class Mammalia; order Chiroptera; family Vespertilionidae; genus Murina; species Murina feae. The sequence continues at coordinate 20,732 of PVJC01012302.1, forward strand.
TTATATAAAATAGTTCTAAATTGTGAGATGTACATTACATTTTTATATGACCCATTACAGTATTAATCTAATTTTTCATCACCATAGCAAATAAAACCTAACAGCGTATTGATACAAGTCAGCTGATGACGGCATTTCAACAGGCCTACGTGCTGTCCTGCCCACGGGCCCATCTTGCTGCTTCTTATTTCCTGCCAGCACACTAAGAAAAATCTTTAAAATTAAAAAAATAACTTATTCTCTATAGGCTCATGATATTTCAGGTGTTAAGAATTATAGTTTCTTCCCACCACCTGTAATTATTTGAAAGCCTACGTAATCATTCTTCACCAAATTTACTAGGTAGGGCAGATCATGGCTGTGCTGACAGCCATTTTCATCACCACAGATAGTGCATCGTTGGACATCTGGGACCAGTATGGAGGCAGGATGCAGTGCTATCTCAAGTTCAGATCCTGCACATGATGTGGAATGTGTAACATAAGAAGCAGCTGCACTGTATCAATCAAAACGTGCCTTCAAAGTACAGACAGTGTAGGGCAAATTACAAAGTGCGACGATTCTGGAAAACAGATGAACTCTTTTAAATAACAATGAAGGAGAAATGTTTCCAGACATTAAGAATGAGAACAGTCCTAGCCGGTTTGGCTCAGTGGATAGAGCCTCAGCCTGGGGACTGAAGTGTCATGGGTTTGATTCAGGTCAAGGGCATGCACCTCAATTGCAGGCTCCATCCCTGCCCCAGTCGGGCACACGTAGAAGGCAATCAATCTCATATTGGTGTTTCTTTCTCTGTGTGTCTCCTTTCCTTCCACTCATTATCTCTAAAAATCAATGTGGAAATATCCTCAGGTGAGGATTAACCAAAAAAAGAATGAGATCAATGTTTCTTCAGCTTAATCAATAATATGTAAGGAACCAACTCACAGTTCAATGAAGGAACACTGGTCAAGTGTGCAAAAGAGATTCAAGAACACCTCGAGGACCAACATGAACAGAGAAAGGCTGTGAGGGCTCATCCAGGTTGAAGGAAGGGAACACTGGAACCGATTTGCACGTGGCTGCAAACACCACAATTTGCAGTCCACAGTCGATCTGAATGAAATCCTCGGCCAGGCCTATCATCGTGTTGCTAACAGGAGCAGAAAACCGAGTGGATCTGCAGCAATGCTGATGAAAAGAAAGTTAAGCATTTCATACACACGTGATTACCCTGGGGTTTCAGATGCAGCGGTAATAAGTTCTGATTTGTGAGCAAGGAAATAAAGGAACTCCCCAAAGCTCTCAATACTATGAATGAAAGAGTCTGAGAAAAGGCTGATGACCTTTCCCAGCATTGCCATGTGGAGTGAAGGGGCAACTCGCAGGAAGCCGTGTTATTCCTTAAAATGACTCTGAGCTATTCATTATGGTATGTTGTGTTCATTTGGGCTTAACATCCTTTAAGAGATTACGAAATTTAGGAAAATGTCTAAAATGACTTTTCAAAGATCAAGTGTCTGATAAATTGAGCAGGATGCTGAGATTAATTTCTAACTTTGAACATATCCTTGAAATGGATCACTTATTAAGGGTTTCAGGAATTCTTTCAAAGGGTTGCAAAATGCAATTATCTATGATCACCTCTTTTTTTCTTTCTTTCTTCATTATTTATCATCTGAGTCAAGCAATAAACATTTCAAAACTATTTAGATGGAGTAGAGGAATCCTGCCAAGAAACAATCGAGTTCATAAATCATCCATCCTTTCACACACAAAAAGTCCTAAAAGAAAATCATTTTTGGAGAATTTAGATAAGCCTTTTCTATTTCTTTCAGAAAGAACTATATTGTTTTGTGATGTTTATTACTAAGGATTGGCTTCTTAGTTGTTAATTTTAATTTCCATTAGAACATAAAAACAATATTTTTGAGATTTTGTATATGTATCTACCTGGCTACATATATGTGGAAAAAAGAGGCAAAATTTTTCAAGGATATTGATGGCCATATGATGTCCATATGGTCTCATAACTTCATTTTCCTGAGCATGACACAAAGTTTAATTGCCTTCACGACTGCTCCCACACAGGTCATTCCACACGGTCTTCCCAGAAATGCTTCTGATGCCTCGAGCCATTGCATTTTGCTTCAATTCCTCCAATTGCTCAAGCAAACAAAAATGCTTACCCTTATCACTGTGTCTTAGGACACACTGTGATGTGCACTAGCCCTTGATGGTTATCAAGAATGACTTGGTAGCCCAACTGGTGGTCCTCAAAGAAAGGAACCAGCAGTATGTGGAGAAGCTGACCATGCCAGATGAGAGGCACATGGTGTTCTGTTGCTTCCACCTCACCCATCAGCGTCACCCACTCCAGTTGGACGATTGCAATGCTCAACATCCAATTTTGAACTCTAAGGTTTTTTGTTTGTTTGTTTGTTTGTATTTTAATGTAGTGTTATTGATTTCAGAAAGGGAGAGAGAAAGAAACATCAATGATGAGAGAGAATTATCTATCGGCCTCCTGCTGCACTTCCCACATTGGGGATCAAGCCCACAACCCGGGCACATGTCCTGACTGGTAATGGAACCATGAGCTTCATAGGTCAGCACTCAACCACCGAGCCATACCGGCCAGCCTGAACTCTAAGTTTTAAGGCATGGTCTCCTGGTAACAATTGGACACTGTTCCTGGGAGAAGATGATGACATCATAGACATGATGAGGCTGTTTTTATTAGCATATGCAAAGATCTGTGAAAGCCCCATTTGAAAGATGTTGCTGTAAAGTCTGACACTTGTTTAGTGAAGGAAATCCGTTGAAAATAAGGAGTCTGGGGCCCCCCTGCAGACATCCTATCGGGCTCCACTTTAGCTGGTCTAATTACAAAACCCCATTTTAGAGATGATGAAACCCAGGTTTGCAAAGGCCAAGTCCCTGCATCCCTGGTTTCCCAAGCCACCCTAAGGGAATGGCCTCAGGAGGCACCTTTGTCACTGGATGTGCAGGATTTATGCAAGAATGTGTTTATTTACACAAAGCGATTGACCCTCTGAGTGGGCCTATGATGACTGGCATGTTTACAGGCACTGGAGTCTTGGGAACTCGGGGTAACAGCAGGCCAGAGGGAGATACTCCCAGCTCCTCTCAAACCATGACCCCTGCCTATCTCCTATCCCCTCCCCCTCCAACTCCCAAGTCCTCCCCCCTCTCTCCCAGCCATAATGGGCTCCTCAGAGTCCTTCCGACAGTCTGTGCTTCCTAATACCAGCATCTCTATCTGTTCTGTTCCATTGTCTGCAACTTTCTCTTCCCCAACCTCTCCTTCGCCTGGCTCACCACCACTCATCCTTCAGACCTCCACATACATTTCTTCCAGGAAGTCCTCCTGCCTTCTCCCAGCAGCTGGACTGGGGAACCCTTCTTTGTGCTCCTGTAGCATCCTTTCTAGTCATCTGGCGCTGAATAAACAAAGGACTCGGTTGTATGCACAAGAGGTGGTATTGCAAAGTGGTTAGAGGCCTGGGCTCTTGGGGCCAGTCCACCCGGGTTTAAATTTTGGCTCTGCCTCTCGCTAGCTCTGTGGCCTTGAGTAAGTCCCTTCATCTCTCTTTGCCCCTGTCTCTCCCTCTATAACATAAGAGCAATAATGTCACCAGCCTGTTGTGAAGATTCTAAGACTTAATCATTCAAGGCATTTAAATAATGCCTGGCTCATGACAAGTTTCCTTAGTTATTATTACGGTGATCCACTGTTTTCTGGTCCATCCCTTCACTAGATGGAGTTTTTGATTGTAGAGATGGCGTTTTAATTATCTCTTAGCAGAGCCTCGGGGATATAGTAGGTCCATAGGAGGTACTTAGTAAGTATTTGTGGGTGAAATAAATGAACAATAGAGGCCACAGCCACTGCCTACAGTTGGCTTTCTCTAGGGTCCGCCTTGGTGTCCACAGGCTGGGGCCCTGTGGCTGAACTGCTTTGCTCAGAGGAGATAGTAGGGAGGCAGAGGCGACGTGGCGGGCGTGGAGCTACCCCTCCAAATGCAGCTGCTTCTCCCATCAGAGTTGAGCAACTCCCTGCGAGGCAGCTTTGCAATGACTGCTGCTTATCTGCCTGGGATGTTGACCTGTTTTCATGGAATTGAACTTCCCCTGTTGGAAGGTCCCAGGGGTTCAGTCTTAGCCAACAGCCTCACTGGCTGCTCTCTGAGCAGCTCAACCCCCTCACCATTGCCCTGGTTGTGCCCCAAGGCCTGGAGTTGCTGCTCCTGCTCCCCACTTGCCATGGGTCAGCTCTGCCTCGACCTCAGAGTTTTTGCAGACCACTCCCAATGGAAACCATTTCTCACCCCTTTAAGTCCCCTGGACCTCTGTCTATACGTGTCGCTTCTGCTCTTGGAGTCTCGGTTTCAGTATCTGTAAAATAGATAACCTGCTTCAAAGGGAGGCTGCAAAAGCCAGTGACTCAGGCGAGTGTTTCATTTTATAAGAATTTGCTTTTTGACTACCTTGGCCATTTCTTGGAGGCAGGGACCCTCTGTTGTATTCATAGCACATGTGCCCCTTGTTCATAGCACAGCACCTGCCCCATCTTAGGCAATGAGCGTTTGCTCAATGGATCAAGCAACCCCAAACCCAATCGAGAAACACTGAAATCATAGCAACGGAGCAACACCCTACAGTTGTAACCCAGAAAGGAATGTTCTCTATGGGATTTCCTTTCTTTTTCTTTCTCTTTCTTTCTTTCTTACTTTTCTTTTCTTTTTTATTGTTTTCGAGTTAGGAATGGCCAACCAAATAAACTACTCCTTTCCTGGGAGGTGCATTCATGGTGCATGGCGTATTCAAAATGTCATTAATCAGCAAGAGAACTGGGACTTGGGAGTCAAAACACAAACATATGTACTCACACCCTGGGAATGATTTTCAGAAAGGAGTGGGTGCTCGTGATCCTCCCCCACATGCAATGTGGGCATTGGCTACAATCGGCAACCTCACTCATCCTCTTGCCCCATCCTGGGTCCTCCCCTCCCTGACACCACATGTCACCACCTGTACCCAATATCACCAAACTCCATGGTTGTCGCCTACTCTTCTTAGCCAATAAAATTTCTTCTCCCCACAGAAACCCCTAGAAACCAAACAGGAAAACCTAGAGAATTATTTCATGTTGGGAGTGGAGGTGAAGGTGGAAATGGGGGGGAAATCAGGGGTCACTGACTAGTTTCTTGTTAGCCCTGGGCACAAAGGAATAAGGAGACATGCCTACTTCTGAGACTCTCTGACACACTCTCTCTCTCTCTCTCTCTCTCTCTCTCTCTCTCTCTCTCTCTCTCTCTGATACTCAGAGAAGCCTGTCACTTTCACTGCATACAAGTCCCCACCCTTCTTTCCCTTGTCCCAGCCCCAAGCCCTGGAGGGAAAGCCCAGATTCCCTGCAAGGCAGTGCAGGCCAGAAATTGCCCCATCTCTTTATCAGACCTACTTGCCTGCCCGACCCAGACCTGTCCCTTGTACACTCACAGGACAGGATTGGCCCGGCAGTCGCAACTTGCCCAGATGAAGTGAAGTGACTTGCCTGAGAGCAGACTGAGAGCCAAGACCAGGCGACCCGAGGAAACCCAGAGCAGGCCCGAGTGGCAGCAGGATGTGGGAGGCCTGGACGGCCTGGCAATGCCCTGTCCACAGGAAGAACCTACAGCCAGCCCCAGGCAGGGACCTCAGTGCCTGTGTCTCATTCTCCACCTCAGGCTCACATTCCTCTGTGTCACCGGGAGCACTTAGTACTGGGGGCTGCTTGGCCACAGTGATTGGCAGGTGCCATAATGCATCCACCTCAGATGCCAGTGGTTATAACATGCTACCTACTCATTAGGACACAATGGGTCATTACTATTTAAATGAGTGTTTTATACTTACTGAAAGCGTTTCTGATTGATTTAGATGAGCTTTCACTAAGTAGCACTCTCTTGCAGGCAGGAAAAGGGAACAGTCAGCAAAGCAGATTTATTAGGGTATTCCTACAACTTGGACGCGTTCAGAATCCACATCCTCTGAATCCCTTGTCAACTCAGAGTTGTGTACAGCCATGGCTGTCTCCAGTGTCACCCTCTGTGTCCCCTGGAGCAGAGGGAAAACTACAGGCAGTGCCCCACTATTGTCTCCTAGGGGCAATTCCAAGCTGCTGACATCATTCTGCAAAATGTAAAGTTCAGGCCATGAAAACTACATCATGAATGCCTCCATCCCACACGTGACTGACAGAGGCATCATCCCCTTTGCAGAGATGATAGAAAGCAAAAGGATGTGCATTTCAGTTAATAAAATATGCAATAATAATGACAGCCAACAGGTATAACAGCAGAAGAGCACTTTACCTGTGTTATCTTATTCCATCTTCTCCCCAAGGAAGGCGATAATGTGAGCTAACCTTCTACAGAGCTTACCGTGGGCTGTATGAAGTGCCTTAGGCATATTCCCTCGCTTAATCCTCCCAGCAGCCCATGAGATAAATGTTATTATCATCTCTGCTTGGAGGATGAGGAGGATGAGGATGATGAGAATAAGATACTTGCATAAGATTACATTGCTTATAAGTGGTCACACCAGGATGTGCATTCCAAAGTTCAGTTCTAGAGTCTGCACTTAACCACTCCCCAAAATGTCCGTTAATGTGCCCATTGTGCAGGTAAGAAAACTGAGGCTTCGAGGATACCTCCCCCAAGGATACACAGTGCAAGGGTCAAGATTCACATCCACAACATCCAAAAAATAAAAATATAAAAAAGAACAAATCCACATCATCCAACTCTAAAGCTCATGCTGATCATCGGTTTGTGCAGGGAAGACTAAAGGACCAAGGGCAAACCCACCATTCAGATTACACCTCGTAATTCAGAATTCTGCCTGTATCACTTTGAGAAAATCTCATTTGCTTTCCTTTCTCTCAAAAAATGTGGGTAAAACCATCTATTCGCAGTGATCTGAAGGGGGTTTCACTCATCCATTTGTTTGTTCACTAAATAACTGTTTCAAACTGTCCCTTATGGGCAAGGCACTGAGCAGGTGCCCCAGAAAGCTCACAATGTGGCATGCATAACGGACTTTGTACACATGGGGCCAAACTAGTGACAATTGGAACTGGGTGAAGCCTCGTCTGCCCCTGAGGAAGCAGAAAGACAGAAAGAGGGGAGAAGAGGGCAGTCAAAGCTCTTGCTGGGCTAAGAAGCTGAAAGAACAGTGATGGCTAATTAATGGAAATTAATATATTTGCCTCCTCATTGTGTCACTCCCTCCATCTCTCTAACTCTTCAGTAAAGTTTCCTACACTTCATTCCTTGGAGGATGAGTGTTAGTGGGACTTGAGAAAGGAAGTTGAATGTGGAGGATGGAAAGACCATATAAGAGAAGAACCGAACCCTCCCTTCCTCTCTCTGAAATAAAAACATATTTTTAAAAGGGGGGGGGGCAGAGAAGAACCCAACTTAATAGTGGGGGAGGCAGGGAACCTGCTATGTTAGCACAAACATTGCAACTTTGCTGTCCTGCTCACCCCTGCTTGACACAGACCTGAACTCCAAGAATGCAGACACCTTGTCTGTCTGGGTGTAAACCCAGAGCCTTGAAAAGCACATAATAGTTGTTCAGTAAATATTTGTTGATTAAATGATAAAACGGAAGGCCTCAGCTGCCCTTCAGAATCTCTCCCAGGTATGTTTCCCCCTTTACGTTCCCTGATGCCCCCTTGGGGCCCAGCACAGCCAGGGCTCAATAAGAATGTCTGGCTGACACCAACCTTCCTCCATAGCCTGGGTATCTGCTTGCATGCCTTCCAGCGACATTACTGGACCCGAGAGAGTGGAAATGGAGAGGCCTTGGGTGCACAGTGCCCAGTTCCTCTACAGAAGAAGTGCAGGGTTCATTCTGGTCAGAGTCTTGTAGGCAGTGCCCGGAACAGTCTCTAGCACTTTTGCCAGTGCCTCCTCCAGTGCTTGCCCTTCGCAAACAGGTCAGGCAGCTAAGACCCAGCTTCCCTTGTGCTCACCTACGATCACAGCACCTTGCTTTAGCCATCTCACCTGGACCTCAGTGAGAGCCTCTAGGCTGAACTGCCTGCATCCACTTCTGAGTCCCTCAAATGCATCCTCTCTTAGCAGCCAGAATGCTCTCTGCAAAGAGCAAAATCTAAACATAGTTTCTCCTGTTTACAATCTTTCAGTGGCTCTATTTCCCCCTCCCAAACCTCTCCTATCTCTGGGCTAGGAGGTGGGTTAAGTGTCCTTCTGATTCATTCCCTGACTCTTCCCACTCATTCTCCTCAATCGACCCACCACCACACACCTCGCTCTAAATATTGTCGGGTCTGTCCCACTCCTAAACTTGCTGGCTGTTTACCAACATGAATAGCTATTTTATGGCCCCTAAGTGAAGTCATGGTGGTGACTTACTGGACCTACTTTGATTGGACTACCATGGAACACTGGGGTTCCAGAATTCAGATGCCACAGATATTTCTCGAGCACATACTATATGCCAGGCATTGACTGAACTAGTCACTTCCATATGCTGTGGCCTTTAATCCTCACCACAGCCCTACAGGCTGATAACAACACCGCGACCAAAAGGAGTCAAATAGACAAAGAATGGCCCCAGTAAAAATGAATGACAGAGGGAGCTTTAGGCCCAAATGTCCAGATCCCTGGTTGGTCCTATGTGTTCAGTAAGCATCCATTGAAGACATGTACATAAGGAGAGTATACCATTGATTCAGGATAAAAGGCAGCTGCACTATCTCCCTTCGGCCTAATGGTATTGATGCTGGGAAGTTCTTCTGTTCGCTGCGACTCAATCCCATTCCATCCCCCACCTCACCCCCATCTTCTGATAAATACAAACACAACAGCTGTTGATGCGATCTCCAAGCTTCTCCTCCTCTCCTAGCTTCTGTCTCCAGTTGCCACACAGGCTGAGATAAGCCTCACAGAACAGGCTTCCTATCTCACGGGGCGTTGCCTCCACCCTGCTAGGCACTCCTCGGCCCCAGCACAGAGTCAGGGAAGACCAAAAGCTTCAGGAGAGTCTTCTCAGAGGAGAAGGGAGGACAGACAGCAAGCTGAAAGCTGGCAGCTTCTCCTAGCTGATCACTTCTTAGGAGGTGGCAACAGGTGACACCTGTGGGCAGACAGTTGCCTCACCTGAGAGGTTCCCCAGGTTAGGAAATAATGCTGGTAGGCTGGGCACTTGCCCTGGCCTCCACCGCTTCATGGGGCTCCCACTAGATAGATACCACAGAAGTTCTTCTTCACCAGCTTCCCGAAGAAGACAGGACAGCAACAGCCTTCCTTGGAGCTCGTAGATAACTGTATCTGAGTCCTCTGGGACACAGGACAGACCTAGCATGTGTTGGATGATTACAGGATTGAAGAAAATGAATAAATGTGAGAGTGAGTGAGTTCATAAATTAGCATATCATCAAATGAATCAGTGAAGGGAGAAAGGCAGTCGTTCTCAACCCGCTGGCCCTTCAAATACAGTTCCACATGTTATGACCCAACCATAAAATCATTTTCATTGCTACTTCATAATTATAAATTTGCTACTGTTATGAATCATAATGTAAATATCTGATATGCAGGATGGTCTTAGGAGACCCCTGTGAAAGGGTCATTCGACCTCCAAAAGGGTCGCAACCCACAGGTTGAGAACAGCTGGAGTAAGGGAATAGAAGAATGAACCAGAATGAGTTAACTAAGTGATTGAATGAGAGGAAAGAGTAACAAAATAATTAAATGGGTACATGATTGAGCATGTGAAAAAGTTAATGTGTGAGTCAATTAAATGAATATATGGATGATGGGTGAATAGATGGATGGATGGATGGTGGATGAGTGTATTGATAAATCAGTGAGTAGATAAATTCACAACTTCTTAGAGGAAGAATAGGACCCTAAATTATGGAGTCCATGAGGCCAATAACCTGTTCTATGTTAGTCCTTGCATATTCCCAACCCCTTACAGTGACCTACAGTGTCCTAATAGTAAGAATTATAATAAGTATTTAATGAATGAAGCCTGTAATCCATGGTACTAAAATCTGCACATGATGTAGAAATATCAAGTTTCTTCATATGAAAAGAACTTGGACTCTCCAGCTAGGTGGGCCTGGTCTTATACCCCAACTCTGCCATTTTCTAAGTTGTGTGGCCCATCAAAAGGCACTGAAACTCTTGAACTTCAGTTTCCTCTTCTATAAAGTGGAGGCAGTCATACCTACTCGACGGCGCTGTAGTAGAGATTAGAAGAATATGCATAGAAGCACCCATGATAGCATCTACCACATAGAAGACACTTCAGATGAAAATCTCTTTTCTTTCTCTCCCAACTGCATCTTCTTCCCTCAAGCCAGCCAAAGCTCATCAACTCCAATGTCCTTTGAGGCCCTGCCCTCTGTGAGATCACAGTCTTTTAGGGGACAGATACCATGGCTGGAACTCTGCTAGGAAGTGGAATGATCAACATGGTAGGCAAAACTATATGAAATTGCAACAGTTCAGCTATTAATGACCTAAAAAGCCAACAATGTCACATGTTTCCACTACAGTAGCTGGAACTATGTGGGAAGACAGGAGCAAAGGATTTGTCTTAAAGGAGACCAGGAAATGTCAGAGCTGGGAGGGTTCTTCAAGGTCATCTGGTCCAGCTCCCTCATTTTACAGACAGAGGAATTGAGTCCCGAAGAGGAGAAGCAGCTGCTTGTCAGTCACAGCAGAGCCAGAAGCCATGCAAGTTTCTGGTGAATGGGCACAAGTTCAAATCCAGATCTATCACTGCTGTGTTGTGTGCCTACTGAACTGGCCTCACTTTTCCAGTCATCAGCATAGAAGGGTCGACAAGACTGAGGATTTCAAGTGCTCCCCCTGCCCCCCTACCCAGCTCTCATTGCCAATAGAGTGAGCAAGAGGAGGCAGACTGACCCTGGGCATTAGCACTTGGTGGTAAAAGAGTCACCTACTCAGAAGAAAGAATCCCACATCTGGCAGGCCCCCAGCTGGGGATCCAGAGGCAGCTGCCACTCCCTTGGAGCCAATCAGAGGATATATCCCATTTCTCACTGCTACATTCCTCCCCGCTGCCAGTCTCCTCCCTCACGGGGTTCCCTCCACCAGTGCGCCGGGGCCTGCACGCTCACAAGAAAGGAAGGTGGGTCTGAGCACAGAGTGGCTTCACAAGCTCCATTCATTTGATCCTCATCCCAACTGCATCAGTGGGGAAAGGATGCCTCCATGTAACTGAGGGACCTGAGAGAGTTTGCGAGCCCTGATGGAACTCACAAAGCGAGGAGGCAGGGGGGTCACAGCGTCACCCAGAGTCCCTGGGAAGAGGGAACAAATTGGGTGTAGGGTTCCGACTGGACTGCCTTTACATCCCCATTCTACTCCTGGACCAGATGATCTTGGGCGTGTTGCTTCAACTCTTAGACTCGATTTCCTCCTGCGTAAAGGTGGTATCAGTCACACGGGCCCTGCCTGGAGGGTGAAAGAATTCTCGTGGAGTCCTCATGAGAAAGCACCTGGCGCCTGGTAGACATTGTCAGGAAATGACCGTCCCTCTTCCCTTCCCCTGAGGGGTCACCCAACACTTCCCCACCCCCCAGCTCATGTTTGCTGACACCACATCCGGGCCTGCACAGTGTTGTCACCCTGCATTACGCCACCACACCTCAGCAGTGACGTAACCCCCTCCATCTCCCTCTCCACGCACCCGGCTGGTGGAGCCCAGGCTCTGCTGACACATCCTCAGTGAAGTTCAAAACCAGATGGTGTGTGTGTGTGTGTGTGTGCTGCTTTATTGGAGGGCAAAGCCAAGTTCAACCCCTTTCTCTCTTTGCTCTTGCTCTGTCCTGGCCTCCAAGGCCAAGAGTGGGCACTCACAGTAGCATAGCCAGGCCCGGCCCAGCGGCACGCCCTGTCAGTTGCTGCCTGAGGCTGGATGGCACGAGCCACAGGCGGACGTAGTAACGTAGTAACGTGGTGGCGGGAGGAAACGGGCCTGCCTGTTGAAACCCATTTCTCAGCGATCCGAGCCAAAGGGGGCTGGGCCAGTGGAGAGCAGGAGAGACTTCCCAGGAGCACGTCTCCACTTTCTCACCCATTCAAAACTATCTGTCGAGCGTTAACTAGGGTCATTCGCTAGAGACACTGCCATGAGGAAGGCCAGGTCAGAGGTTCCAGCCTCGCAGAGCTGTACATTCCATCGAACAGCACAGACAATGGCCAAGTGAGCGAGTAATAAAACAAAACAAGAGCCCTGGGATTGTGAAAAGGGCTCGGAGGGAAACAGATGGGCTGAGGCGATAGTAACTGAGTCAAGGGAGCGGGTACGAATGGAGCGGGCGATTAGGGAAGTGTTCTCGGAGGAAGTGACAACACGCTGAGGCCCAGAAGATGAGAAGGAGTTAGTCATGCCAGGAGCTGGGGTGGAATGCGCCGGGAACGGGAATGGGAAGGGCAAAGGCTGTGTGAGGAGACAGACTGGTGGGCTCACAGGCCAGGAAGACAGAGTGGCTGCAGAGGATGAAAGCTGCAGAGGGTGCCAGGTCACAAAGACCCGACCTCCTGGGCCATGGCAGGAGTCAGGACTGGATTTGAAGGGCGATTTTAAATATTTTTTACATATATATTTTATTGATTTTTTTACAGAGAGGAAGGGAGAGGGATAGAGAGTTAGAAACATTGATGAGAGAGAAACATCGATCAGCTGCCACCTGCACACCACCTACTAGGTATGTGCCTGCAACCAAGGTACATGCCCTTGACCAGAATCGAACCTGGGACCCTTCAGTCCACAGGCCGATGCTCTATCCACTGAGCCAAAACGGTCAGGGCTGAAGGGCAATTTTAAACACCTCAGAGGACTCTCCCCTTCCTGAGGACATGAGTCCTAAATGCCTGGGGGACAGAGGTGACCAGCATGGCTCCTGCTCACAGGTACTCAGAGTGGAGTGCAAGGAACCTCGGATCCATCAAGGCCGGTACCCTTCCACCCTGTAGATGTGGGGACAGCCGAGATGGGGAGGGATGTGCCCAAGACCATGCCCTGGAGGAGAAGAAACTGGAACCCGGGACCCCGGAAGTGGAAGTAGAGCTCACATTTTTATCAGTTGCTCTGTGCCATTTCCGTTGACCCTTCACAGCACCCCCTTCTTCTACAGATAAGAAAGGAAGCGCGGTCTCATGGGGTCGCACCCCGAGGAGTGGAGGGGCCAGGCTCGGAACCCAGGTTTTCCTGTGTCAGCACCCACACCTGTGCCCTGGCCATCTGGCATTTATGTCAATATTTCTAGAGGCCGAAGCTGCTCAGGACTCAGGAGCTTCCTGGAGCTGCAGCTGTAACTCTGGGAAACACCTCAGCGTCCAAGCAGGTGAAACCAACAAGCCAGTGGCCCCCGCACACCAGTCCATTGAGAAACACACACACTCATTTTTAAAAATAGATCCAGGAAACCATGTATAAATAGACATCTCTATACGTACACTTCCTACCGTCACATGAAGGTGTGTTGAAACTGACCTGGGCAGAAGGATTTTGCTTCCTAGATGATCTGCTAGATCTCCTCCTCCTAGTAACTGGGAGCTCAAGCTTCCGCTGCCTTGAGCTAACTGGAGGGTCTGTTAAAACCCGGCTGCTGGACCCTGAGTTTTCTCCCTTCCTGAGAGCAGCCCACTGCCATCAATGCAGAAGTCACGAGGCCTCAATTGAGGCCAAGTTTGTGGGGCCAGCTCAGCTTCAGAGCTCCTGTGGGACTGGCCGAGGCCTCTGTCCAGACTGCATCAGAGGTCAGCTTCTCCCTCTGCCCTGTCCTATTCCTTCTTCCCTTGCAGGGGTTGCTCCCCAAAGGACTCCCCTCCAAATACCCTGCATTCACATTTCTGCCCCAGAACCTCTTTCCCAGAGTGACTGACTTTAGAGAGTTGGTAGCTGAAGAGGGGTAGCCTAAGCATGCTAATTGAAATGGGATTCAGGGCCTGGATCTCCCATTTGTTGTCTGGTGACAACGCGGCTCCGGCATTTGGGGAGGAGGACGGGAGACAAGTGCAGCCCTGGAGGAATGTCACTGCATAAACATAGTCTTTTACTGACGGCAAACTGGGACGGGTTAACTGGAAGGGAATAGAGCGGTCGATGGGTGCAGTGTCTCAGGCTTTGCCCAGTTTAGATGCGGTACTAATTATCACGTCACTAAAATCACTGGCTCTCGCTGACTGCCATTCGTGTGCTGGAGAAAGAGAATGGAAATCGCCGATTTCAGCAGCGTGACCAAGTCAGAGGGCCTCTCTGGCAGCATCTAAAGAGCTCTTCTCACCTCCTAGTCAGAGGATAGAGAGGCCATGAATCAGGCCCGGTCTTCATTACAAAGTCAACAGAGCTCCAGAAAATTCTCCATCCTGGCAATTCCTCCTGCAAGGGCAGAGCTTTCTTTAGGAAAACTGGGCCCCGAGTCTTGGAAATAGGCCATTCGTGTGGATGCACTCAGGGACCTTGAGGCCCCACATTTCCCGGATCCATCAGACCCTCCAGACGTGGCCCGGCCTCACACTCCTGCACAGCATCCAGGTGATGGAGAAGTTAGCTCCCTCTCTCTATGTTGCAAGAAAACGTGTGCTCCCACCCCACGCTCTGTTCAGACCTCCACCTCATCGCGTGACCGCCAGGCCCATGACTAAGTTATAATATTTTCCAGTCAGAAAACACTGTCTCCCAGGCTTTTCTGATAGGAATGGGAATAACAGGATCCCAGATGGCGCTTAACCGTTTGCATGAGTGAAAAATTGTCATGAGCAGCAAAGTCACCAAGCGGGCCAGGGGCCTGACCCACAGACAGCTACGGCGATGGTGGAGAGAACTCGACGTTCCTGAAGGCGAGTTCGATGAGCAGCCAGCAAGGGAATTAATTGCTCAATCTACACCATCAGAATAAATCAGGATCAGGATCTCTTGCCAAGTTTCCAGACCTGAGCCCCTTTTCAGACATAAAACCCAAGAACTGAAGACAAAACCAGCACCCCGGGAACGAAGCCCGTGACCTCCATGTCAAACTGGCCTGAAGAGTTTTCCTCAGGAAGGAAAAATACCCAGACATGTTGAGGACTGTAGGCTGGATGCGGGGTCTGAGTTGACACAGGGGACCTCAAATATTATCTTGTCCCCTGTTAGAATGCAGATAGGTGCAGGCCCAACTTGGGCCTAGCTCACAGTAGGTCCACAGATTCACCCAGTGGTCATTTCCTTAGTCCCTGAATATAACACCGGAGTCAGAATTTCCATGTTGTTTGCTTGACTGGCGAGGTAAGAACTGTCATCGTGGGGAAAGGCAAGTAGAAACTTTGCAAATTGCCTCCCCTCCCGCCCACCACCACTAGCTAAGATAGTAAATCAAAATCAATATTGCATCACAAGAGAGATGACTGCCACCCTGAAAAATCTAAAGGATACAGGAATGGGAGCACCACTCTGTCTCCATTTAATTTGCCAGTCTGGCCACTAAAAAAAAAAAAAAAAAAAAATCTGGAAGGATCTTGAGCAGCACTCTCCAACCGGTGGTTCCTGAACCACTGGTGGTCCGTGAGGTCAGAAAGGTTGGCAACCACTGATCTAGAGACTGACAGTGATGTCATGATGTCCACACAACCAAGCGGTGGCTCTAGTTGTAGCCGCCATGCTGTACATCATTTCTCTGCAGACCAGAGACACAGCCCAGGGTGGGACGTGGCCTGTGAGCTGTAGAACAGGTCCCTTTACGTGTCCCTCAGGACCGAGGACCAGAAGCAGCTCCAGCTCCTGGATGGATGTTATATTTCCGGTCTTCACCCAGGGCCAGTCTTTGTCACAATAGAACCTGAAGGATGTGGAGCATCTGGACACCCCACGGAGCATCACAGTGGCCAACTGCATTAATGAATGATCCCAGCTGACCGGTGAGTATGATCAGGAAGTGGCAGGTGCCTTGGAGGGTTCCACAGACACCAGCGCTACAGAGGATGGGAGGTGAGCCCAGGAGCACCCAGCTTCCTGCCACACCTGCTGCCATGGGCTCTGGGAAGGATAAAGTGTTGTATCTCTCCCCACTAAGCGAAAGCTCGCACCTGGAAAGCCTCTTCCGGTTCTGAGTTTAGCATAGTCCACATGTGGGAATCATGTGCCAAGCCAGTTCCCAGGGGACACAGAAGCCTGTCAGCTTTGAATGGAACCCAGGCAGCAGGTCCAGGTTGAGGTACAAACAGCCCCAGCACTTAAGCCTTAAGCCCTGCAGACTCCATCGCATTAGCAGCACCTCTGAGGGGGGAAAGATCCTACATGGAGTTTGCGGCGCGCCTTACTAGAATCACAATGTCTATTCCTGCGGCTGATCTGTTCCAGTGCAAGGGAAATGGGAACCCCTAAGGCGCCGCGGAACACATTTTGGGAACCAAAGAGTAGAGGAAGCCGTTCTCAAAGCTCCCCTCCCCCACTCAGGTGTTCTATGGATCCTTCTTCCCCGGGGTTCGCTCAAGCCCGGGTCTATGTGGTCTTATTTATTTGGGGGCAGTCCTGCCCGTGACTCGCCCACCTGCCTTGCCAACAGCTTCCCAGGGAAAAACTCCCTACGGTTCTCACCCATGAAATTCTGGCTCAGAACAGGCTGTTTGAGAATGCCAGCCGAGGGCATTGCCCAAGGGTGTCTCGTCAGAATGAGATGCGGGGCTCTTTTCAGTGACTCTGCCCTTTGCTTCGGCTGCAGACATCTCACTGGCATTGGTTTGGAAAAGCCCGCATTGTTCCTTCTTGCATGGGGCTGCGGTGTGTGTGCGGCCCAGGCTGCAGCTCAGTTGCCCTGCCCTGAACCTTGCCTCCTTGCGGGATGCAGGGCTGGGGTGTAGGTGGGGAGAGATTCTGGCTGGGTCGATCCTGGTGCTTGGAGGAAAGCATTGTGTGAAGTCACCTTTAACTGACAACTCAACAGCCAGCGTGCCTGTCACTTGCCAACAGAACCCAGCTGCAGGGAAATACCGGGCTCATCATCATACTTTGTTGCCTAGGAAACCCCTTCCCCGCCCTGGCCTTGGAATCCTTAGCTATAAAGTTAGGGGCTGGATTGGGTGGTAGCTCAGAAGACTCTGACTGCTGGATGATCTGTGATCCACAATGTGAAAATACAAGGAAAGAGCTGACCGCTCATCTTCTCTCCTGCCCACCCCTCCCCTCCTTTCTCTTCCTGTCCCTTCTCCTCTCCACCCCCATCTTGTGTCTTCTGTTACAACCACCTGCCCTGCATCCAATTTTAGAAACTCATCACTGGTTTGTACTTCAAGAATGGAAATAAGTGAACAAACACATCCTGAAGTAATGGGAGGCACCTTAGCCTTGAGGGTGAGGCAACCTCCCAGATCAGCAGGTGTGGGGGTGGTGGCCCAGACCCCAGGCAGCTCTCTGATGCATCCCCTCATATGTCATCCTGCTGTGATGCACAGAGAAGGGTGTCTGGACAGGACCCATTCGGGAGAGTCAGCATGTTGAACGCAGCCCAGTCATTCCTGCCGCAGCCTCACTGGGAGGCTCATGAGGCAGCTCCCTCCCCATGGGCTGGGTCCCAGGCAGCCAGGACTGTCAACTCACTGGGATGGGGAGGACAGGCCGGCTGGGCAGGGGCCTGTCTATCGAAGTGACTTGGCTTCCTCTCTAGAGAAAGAACTAGTCACAGTTTCAAGAGTAATTCCCAACACCTACTAGGTGCTCAATAAAATGCTATTTAGTATTGTTGTGTTGGGGGAAGTCCAGCCTAGAGCAGTGGCCTTCCAATATTTTTAGCCAAGAAATGCATTTTACATCGTTACTCAGAACACTGTGTGTGTGTGTGTGTGTGTGTATCTGAAACATTTTCAGGAACCAATTCTTAAGTCTTACTACAAACATTGTACTTATACTTCCTCTTCTATTCTATCCCCTTTTTTAAATATGAATCATAATCTGCTAAATTGATTTTGTAGCGTACTCGTCGATAATAATCTTCCATTTGAGGAACATGGGCACAGAAATTAATCTGCGTTTAAATTCATTTGCAGCTGCTTCCAAGCTAGTGCCCAGAGCACAGCACTGATATGTCTCAGCTTCTGCCTTGTCTGGAACCTCCTGGAGAAGGTGGGTGTGAGGATTCCATGTGCCCACAGCACCATATTGGGGCGTAGTGGACATCCAGTAATTGGCAGGTGTCATTGCAATGGATGTCGCATGAGGAACTGAGACTCCCCGCTGGAGGAGTGAGGATCCCCTGCTAATCCTCCAGCACCTTAGTCCTCCCACCCCCAAGCTGACAGTGATGGGGAGCTCACTGCCCCCCATAGGCAGCTGGGTCAGGTGCGGAGCCATATGCTTTAGAGGAGACACTGCGGGTCTGAGCTCTAATCCTGCCCTGAAGGAGCTTAGATTCCAGAGCTGAGTCACAGTCTTGTTATGACACAGAGGAGTCGTGTCCTGCGCAGAGTAAAGGCTACAGGCCGCGTTCCAGATGAGAGTGTTTCTTCCAAATCGAGAGATCAGAGTGGTCCCTGAGGGCAGGGTCCCTGTTTACTTTGCTCAACAAGGGAGCCCCAGACCCCAGCAGAGCTCTGGGCATAGAAATGCCTTAAATATTTAATGTATCAAATCATTGAATGCCTTCAGGGCTGGACAGAGGTAGGACACTGCAGGCAAAGAATCCCATGAGGAGTCCCTTCCAGGGAGATCTCGTGCGATCCAGACGCATGCAGTGAACGCAGAACCAACCACCCTGCCCGGGTCCCCGTAGCCCTGAATTGGCCCAGAAAAGCTGAAGCAGGAAAGCAGGCATCCGATGTGAGATGGTTCCCCTCACATATGATCCTGGCGACCTGGGTAGGTCACTGCCCCTCAGGCTTTCAGATGAGGCCATTGGACAAGATAATCTCTGAAATCATTTTCACATCCAGACTCTCTTTTTCCCATAAGCCCCTCTTCATTTCTTCCCCTTCTCTCTTTCCACCACCCTGGGCAGCTCACTGTGTGCTGGATGTTTGGCCCATAAACATGTGGCAAAGGGGGAGGAGTGGAGAGAAGAGTAGAAGAGAGAAGAGAGCAGAGAGGAGGAGA
>PVJC01012303.1:0-39875 GCA_004026665.1 Murina feae
GGGCCCCTAGTTTCGTATAATACTGGTTGGGTGGTGATGAACTCTTTTAGCTTTTTCTTGTCTGTGAAGCTCTTTATCTGACCTTCAATTCTGAATGATAGCTTTGCTGGGTAAAGTAATCTTGGTTATAGGTTCTTGCTACTCATCGCTTTGAATATTTCTTGCCACTCCCTTCTGGCCTGCAAAGTTTCTGTTGAGAAATCAGCTGACAGTCGTATGGGTTCCCCCTTATAGGTAGGTAACTGCTTTTCTCTTGCTGCTTTTAAGATTCTCTCTTTGTCTTTTGCCCTTGGCATTTTAATTATGATGTGTCTTGGTGTGGTCCTTCTTGGATTTTTTTTGTTTGGAGTTCTCTGTGATTCCTGGACTTGGAAGTCTATTTCTTTCACCAGGTAGGGAAAGTTTTTTGTCATTATTTCTTCAAACAGGTTTTCAATGTCTTGCTCTCTGTCTTCTTCTAGCACCCCTATAATTCTGATGTTGGTACACTTGAAGTTGTCCCAGAGGCTCCTTACACTATCTTCATATTTTTGTATTCTTCTTTCTTTTTGCTTTTCCGGTTGGGTATTTTTTGTTCCTTCATATTTCATATCTTTGACTTGATTCTTACAATCCTCTAGTCTGCTGTTGGATCTCTGTATATTATTTTTTATTTCAGTCAGTGTGCTTAATTTCTAGCTGGTCCTTTTTAAATTTATCCATGGTCTCTAGAAAATTCTTGGAAAACCTTATAACCATGGTTTTAAACTCTATATCCAGTCATTTGCTTTCCTCCATTTCTGTCATTTGTTTCTAAAAAACATAGTCCCATTACCTTTCATCTGTATATATTAACCATTGGGTTTTTATTGAATTCAAAGAGAAGAGGGGAAAGGGAGAGAGAGAGAGAGAAACATCAATGGGAGAGAAAGATAGAAACCAAATGTCCCCAACAGTTTAATTCAGAGAAAATGTGTAGCTGCATAAAATCCAAACCATCTTGCTCTTTGTGAAGAAAATGTCACTGTAAGTGGAAATAACAGAGTTCAGACAAAATCATTTCAGAGGAAACACATTCTGATTGGTATACTCTGTCAACAGTTGCTCTTTAGACAAGTCCTTTTACTCCAAATAATTCAATGTCTCATCTTTCATAGGGGAAAAAAATCACCCATGCACTCTTAAAATTTTCTGCTTTATATTTGTGCCTTCTTCTAGTTCCCAAAATAAGTTTAGTAAGTTAGGTTGAAAGAATAGAGATAAAATATTTTAATTTCAGAAGCAAATACTTGACCTCTTAAAAAAGAAAGGTGCTTTAATTTATTTCTAAGACTATAAATCACTGCAGGAAAATAAAAGAAAATCCTTCTTCTATTTGTAGCAAGGAAAATGGTGGAGAGAGAATCTCAGAAGGGTCTATATTTATTGATGTGCAATGCTGTTCAGACATTTCTTGGTACTCTGACCTCCCTGGGTTCTTAAGGATGCCTAGGGAAGACAGAGGCCCATCTAGCTCACAGACTCTTAGGAAATAGTATACTTTCTTGGTACCATTAGTAGTACGGAAGCAAAAACTATGGTGTCTGTACCCAGATCAAAAGTGTGATCAGTTCTGAAATCTTACTATCATTTCTACTTCATCACCACCCAATTTACCCCTCTTCTACCACAATAGGACCAATACCCCATCACATATAATTAGGGCCATCCCTGGAAAAAAATGCAAAAAGGGCAAGTCAACATTATTCTTTGGGGCACCCTGGTCATGTCCTTTTCTCTGATACACAACACTGCTGGAGACATCTGGGTGTGGCCAACTCTTGGTACCCAAGATTCAGAAATCTTTTGGTCAAGAATAACTCTTTGCCCAGTCCCAGCTAAATGGCTCTCGGAGGCTCTTCTCCTTAGAGAAGGTAGAGATGATTCTA
Organism: Murina feae; assembly: GCA_004026665.1. NCBI lineage: Eukaryota > Metazoa > Chordata > Mammalia > Chiroptera > Vespertilionidae > Murina > Murina feae. The sequence continues at coordinate 1,908 of PVJC01012303.1, forward strand.
GAAAAGGCTTTGAGTCAAGAAAGCAAGAGAGCTAAAGGAGGCCAAAAGCAGGTGCCAAAAACTTCCCTTCCTTAATTGGGTGGCCATGTGGAGCCCCAAATTATAGTTCTGTATCAAGACTTATCTATAATTCTTTCTAATCTGTGAATGAGGAAGCCAAGGCTCATAAAAGTTAAGTGACTTGTTCAGGTTCACCCAGCTGGTGAGCTCTGGCGCCAAGACAAAACCCAGATCTCTCTGACTCCAAGTGGCACATCGTCCTGTGAATGCCATGCTGCACACACCTCACCAGTGTAGCTTTACTGTAAAATGTGTTTTGCAGTTGCAGATTGCATTCTATTAGAAGGCAAAATGTATAAAATGAAATGGTTTGTGTATCATGAGGAAGCATTTCAGAATTCACTCTGGAAGACCTCCTCATCACTTGATAGCATGTCTGAGAACACATCCCTGCCTGCTCTCCTCCCTGACCTTCTTCTCATTCCAGTTTCTAAAAAACATAGTCCCATTATCTTTCATCTGTATATATTAACCATTGGGTTTTATTGATTTCAAAGAGAGGAGGGGAAAGGGAGAGAGAGAGAGAGAGAGAGAGAGAGAGAGAGAGAGAGAGAGAGAGAGAGAAACATCAATGGGAGAGAAAGATAGAAACATCCATGAGAGAGAATCATTGATCGGCTGCCTCCTGCATGTCCCCTACTGGGGATCAAGCCTGCAACTAGGCATGTGCCCTGACCAGGAATCAAATTGTGACCTCCTGGTTCATGGGTCAATGCTCAACCACTGAGCCATACCAGCCGGGCTGGGGTTTTTTTAATATAGATTTAGTCTCTCCTCCCTTTCTTTGTAAATACATACAAGATATTCTTCCCATGTCTCTTAGACATTAAGGAACCATGTTGAGCCAATATGCACACTCATGTTAGATGTTTAGGGGTGAAGGTGGGGCTATAATTCTTTTCAGGCAACCAGACTTTTTTCATTATAAGATGGAAGATTTAATGAGTAAATTTCTAGGCAAAACTTCATTCCTTACATATGAGGGGGAAAGGGCCCATGAGGTTTATTCCTAGTGCCAAGACAATTAATGACAAATCCAGACCCAAGGCTCTCAGTCCTGAGTCTTCCTTCCTGATCATTTGATTAGCCAGTTCTCTGTGTAACATGTTCCTAAAGTATACTTTGTTTAACTTTATGTGTAAAGCTAAATTTAAGCAACTTAAATCCACCATGACACAGCATTTTAATGTCAGAAATATCTGATTTCTCTTCAATCACTAGAATTTACCTTAGAAACACTCAAAAATATGTATGTTGAGGAAACAAATGATCAAATAAGTGTTTAACACATATTCTTTAAACAGATAAAGATTGAAGGAAGCTTTTCTTAGGATGTCTTTTTAAAAATCTTTCCTTTATAGAATTAGGTTATAAATGCCTAATCAAAATAAAATGATCTCTCCTTAAGTTAAAATACTATATATCAGATTCAGCTTCACTGAAAGTTAATAGGGAAGTTCTTTATTTAAAGATATTTGGGGATGATAAAAATTTCCTGTAAACTTTGTTAAGACTTCTTTATCTATGGCTAAGTCTGTGATTTTTACCAAAGTTAAAAGGAGCTCAAGTTGTTTCTAAAATCAAAGAACAGACAGAAGTTCAAGTGGGTTGTAAACTTGGCAAAAACATGTTCTACCAAGAAAAAAAAGAATTCAGCCTCAAAAATCTGTTATTGTGCGTGCATCTTCTGGTTTTCCTTTTGTAGGAGCAAAGTCCAGAAAAGAGAACCATAACACACAAAGCAATGGAGTATATTTTGTGAGACTAAAGGTATTCAAATTGCTGGTTTTACATTAGGCCAACTGCACAACTCCTTTTGAAGTCCATTTGAAATAGGCCACCTTATGCCCACAATTCATGCTTCAAGTATAGGTGTAAAGCCTTAAGTTCTGAGCATTGCCATGATAATGTTTTAAATGGCCACCACTAATCTGGGGCTCAAAAGTAGAGATGAGTTTTCTAATGTATTTTTCTTCCCATTTTACTATCTGTAGATTCATGATTGTCCTTTTGCCTCTGTTGTCACGTTTCCCTTTGCTATCATGAATATACCAAAGATAGATACAACAATTTGATGTGTTTATCCCCTGTAGTAGGTAGTCCGGCTTTCTTTTCTGAATAGCTTTTTGCATTTGAATCCAGTTTCACACATTCATCAGGGAAACCATGCTCTAGAGGAGGAACCAGGGCTGCTGGAGTCCCAGAAAAAAGGACTTTGTTTTCCATGTGCCCAAAAGCTCTTGTTATGAAGGCAGATTTACTCTTTGTAATGACATCCTCAGAGCTTATTCTTAGAATGCTAGACCGTGAACTTTTGGAGAGGAGTGGCATAGTCTCGCTCACCATGTATCCCTGGGACCTAGCACATTGTCCAGCACACAGTAGGTAAGTATTTGTGGAATGAATATATGCGTGCAGCCAGCTTTCTTTTAGAGAATGGCCAATCAGCTGTTTTAAGACCATTTTACTTGATTTGGTTGCTCGGAAGGCATACCTTGTGAATTATGTGTTTCTAAAACAAATACGTTGGGGAAGATGTTTTTCATTGTTCCTTCGTGACAGCAAAGGGCATTCTTAGTATGCTCCTTTGCCATCTATTTATCCTTAACCTGTGGCTTTATCCACAGACAAGCTCATTGAACACAGGTGATGACTTTTATCAGAAATTAAAATGACTTGGAAGCAGTAAAAAAAAAAAATTAGTGGGGGGAAGGGTGACATGAAAATATTCTTTAGAGACTCATTAAAATGAGTAAGACTGAAATGAAAGTGGTTAAAGATGACAGTTATGGAGGACAGTACCCAATCCTCTGTCTATCTTTCCTCTAAACTTGAGTGAGTTGACATTACCCAAACCACTTTTTTTTATTAAAAAGCAGGGTACTCATAATTAAGATAGAAAGATATAAGCTATGTGAAAACTATGTTGACCATGGCAAGGCATTAATACTAGTCTCGTTGACTATTGTGGAGGTCTATCACTCAGTCAGGAAAGAGACATAGTCCTATTCTGAAAAAAAAAAAAAAATGGGGATAGTGGCAAAAGGTTTTGCTGAAAAGATTTTTGAAAAGGAACTATTGACGGAGGTGGGCTGGATTCCGGGAGCCAGTAAGCCATGGGGAAGCACTCCACAGCTGGCAAGAGTAGATAGCCTAGGATCACTCCCAAGTCTGAAAAAAAAACAGGGAGAGGATCGCATTACTGGAGCCTGCTGAATGCTGAAACCTTAGAAGGGAGACTCCACCAGGAGTTCTTACCATGAAGTCATACAGCTGTTTTCAGAAAGTCCCTGAAGGCAAGCAAATAAATACTCCACACTCCTCCTCCTGCCCTTCAATCTCCCACTTCTGGCGCCTCCTATTGACTGAAAACTGTGAAAGCCTGGAGCACAGACAGGGCCACAAAGGACTGGAGTAGGGGTGCTGAAAGAACAGCCCACACTCTGACCTCGTGGAGAGTTCCCCTTGTCTTGGCACAGCCATGCGTCCTACAACTTTCCTAGTTGAAAATCATGAGCCTGATTCTTGATGAAAATCTTAGTTCTCCAGTTTAGAGACTCCAAATTTTTATTTCCTATCACATCCTGGATTATTAGTTTGGATGTAGCAGGCTGCCATGTACAAGGACTTCTACTGCCTCTTACTGTCTGAGCATTTGACATAATCACCTAGCCATCAGCCTGTTAACTCAAGCAAGGACAATGTTTGCTCCTAGACAGCTTCACAAGAGAAAAGGCATTTGGACTGGTTATCTCTGGGGCTATGGTGGTTGAATCAGTGCAGAAATGAAAAGCTCCAGATAAATTTGTGTTATATTTGCAGTCCACCTGTTGTCTCAAATAGTGATAGGGACATTGCACTGGAGACTTCTTCTATTTTAAAATCTCGGATTAGCACTGGCTCTACATTAAAATTTGTCCTAACTTAGAAAGAAGGATTAATTGCTTCAGGAATACTTGCCACAATCATAAATATTCTCAGCCTCTCCCCAGTTCTAGGATCTGAATCCACATAAATAAAAGCTCTGTGAGGACAGGAACCTTTGTTCACACCCCAGGAAGTCTCTAGAACAGTGTGGACTGCTCGGGCACCAGCAGACATTTGTTAAAGGAAAGAGTAGATGGTTGCTGTAGGACCCCCCAGACTCTAACTCTGTGGTCTGTTCTCTTCAGCATATTGTCAGCAACTTGGCTCACAGCAAGAATGTGTCTTAGAGTTATGGATAACACAGGTAGATTTCAGAATGAAGATCAAAATCACCCTTAATGGGATGGAACCATGGTCCCAAATAGCTAGATCAAATTTCACAAGAGCGCTACTGAAGTCATTCATTTACTTTTCAAAACACTTATTTATGGATAATAAAGACCATTATAAATTGATGAACATAAACAGATACAGAGGCAGAACAGCATTGAATTGACTGTCAAACTATAGCTGGAAGGGTCGGGAGGGTTGGGGGGAGAGTTAATCGATCAACTGAAGGACTTATATGCATGCATATAAGCATAATCAATGGACACAAGACATTAGGGGGTAGGGGAGGATGGGGGAAGGTCAAGGGGAAAAAATGGAAACTTATTTAACCCTCTTTGTAATACTTAAAGTAATAAAACAAAATTTAAAAAAAAACACATGTATTTCTTGGAGTTAAAGCAGAGACTGGTGTGGGTAGGACGCAATGCAGGGCACACATTCTGACTAGCCTCACCCAACGGCAGACTGTATGTGTGGAAGTGAACTATCCAGAGGTAGGAAAGGCCTTCCTCTGTTCCGTATTGGTCAGAACATCTTGACTTCAAGTTGCAGATTTTATAGCAGACATTATTAAGCAAGAGCTTATTTGAGACATAGATGTACAAGACACAAATGGTCTGGAAGCCCTACCCTGTGAGCGCTCACTTCAGGATCTGAGGAGAGTTAGGCTGAAGAGAACAGGCCTGTAGGGTAGGAGACAGCTGCTTTGAAAGGGGGTTGTTAGACTGACTGACTGTATTATTCCATGGAGCAGAGCTATGACCAACACACAGAAATGCTAAAGTAGGTTTGGTTCCTAAGAGAATCATTTTCTAAAATGATATGCGATATGTTCTGTCTATCTCGGAGTAGGTCCATGTCACACAAGTGTGTAAGCCTTAGCTAGATGGCCCTCTAGAAGGGAAGTTTCAGAAGGGATTCCTGTACTGGACGGTGGATGGCACCATCCTGGCTCCCTACCCTCCTTCCTGTGGAGTGACTGTGGCCCACTCTCAAGTGCAGACAACCCATGCTGCTCCCTGTTGTCTAAATCCAGCTGCTCACACACTGGCTACTGCCCAGCCTCTGGAGGCAATTAAGTTTGCATAATCTGTAATGTCACAGAATTTTCTACCTTTGGGAGACAGAAGAGAGGAGAATTTGGCAAAGAAATAGGTAAAGCAGAACAGTGAAGAAAAGATGAAGATGGTAAACCCCAAAAAGTCTAAGATTGAACCATTTCTTTGGCTCGACACAACTCCAGCGTACATCACACCCCTGAGACTCCTGTTGTGTTCCCCTGCCCTCATTTATATTGCAATTCCATAGGCTTTTCCCCCTGAGCCTCATAACTCAGACTAAGTTATGTGGAAAACTGGCCTGTAGGATTCGGGAGCTTTTATTACCAACCCAGTTTCCACATGCAGCTTTTCCATTGCTTTTTCCCACAAGACTGAGCCATCGGAGATTGGCAGGGCCCTTGCTCCTCCTTGTTGTGGTTGGTGTAAGGCTGCCACCTGGTGATGGTTCAGAAAAAGTGCCCGAGGCATCTGCCTCCTCCCAGGCAGAAATGTTTCAAAAGGCAAATGAGTCCTTCCCAGGTAGGATCCACCAATCTGAGGAAAGTAAAATCTAGTTAATACTCCTATTACTAATTATGCTCACTAATTAAATGTAATGATGTCAATAATTATTGAATTTTAATAAATATTAAGATGATGTTTCGCAGCAAAAATGTATATATACACATGTATACATTTTATGTCATTTTACTATATGAATAAATACTTGTGTATATATTATTGGATGTGGTCCTCATCATAACTCCACAAGTAAAATATGATTACCATATTCATTCTTTTCCCCATGAGGAAACAGACTCAGCGAGCATAGTGACATGTCCAAGATCTCACAGCCAGAAGGAGAGACTGAATCTGAACTCAGCAGATCTGGCTCCAGGTTTTCAAGATGACAGTTATGGAGCCTACCTGGATCTCAGGAGCTTGCTGCATAGAGAAGTTATGGGATTGCCAGACGAGGAAACCAGCAGCTTAAGAGGCATGACAAACTCATGCAGGGGTTGGCAGTTCTTTGGAACAGAACCCAGCCAGTCAGTAGGGGAGGGTTTGAATCATAAGATCTAGCAGGGGAAAGGCACTGGTAGGCATAGGGTGGGAATCCAAGGCCCCAGTCTAGTGGAGTCATAAAGACCTATGGCTCCTTGGGCATAGTAGGTATATAGAGAAAATCCCATGGGAGGTGAGGACGCTTCTAAAGTTCTCCCAGTCTTGGGCTCATTTCAGGAACTGGGCTGGGTTGGCCTGGGGGTGCTGGTCCTCCTTGCATGACTCTTGCCAGATGCCATCTTATCTACCCCAAAGGCAAGGCCCATCTGAGTACTCTGTTCTGCCAATGTTCTGTGAATTAGGAGCTTTTGGAAGCTGGCAGTGAGAACATGCATTGTTCCAGGTCTGGGGGAGTGTTGGGCTTTGCATCTTCTAATCCTTTCCAATGCTCTTTGCCGCGGTCTTCTGAGTTTTCTTGCATGCGTGAGCTGATCAGCATTTGGCTGAAGACTAAAGAGGTTCCCTCAGATTCTCTCTTTGTGCAGCTCTCTCCTCTCTCCCACCCAGCTCTGTGGACTCCAGCTGGCTCAGGCTCTCCAGACTCTGAGGTTCTGTCTCCTCCACCTAAGGAGTCTGCCAGGGTCTGCCTGCTTCACTCTCCCTGCAGCCTGGCCTGTGAACTCTCTCAAGGCAGGAGGCTGGGTCATTGTAGGGCTCCTGCGATTTGTGCCTGCCAGGGTCTGCCATCTTTAATAACCTGATGTCCATTTTCTTGAAACCATGTTTTCATATACTTTGTCCAGTTTTTTTAGTTATTTCAGGAGGTAGAGAAATCTAGTTTTTATTACTTCAGCTTGCCAGAAGCAGAGGTCTTATTTCGGTCTATAACTAGTGAATATTTTTTTAGGTTTTACCCTTATGTGTGCAATAAGAAGTAATCGCTAGGCCCAAGAACATTGTTTTCTCAAAACTTTGCCTGAATTTCTTTCACATCCTTAAGATTCAGTATTAAAACTGTATGTCCTCTGGGGTTTCGTCCTTCATTTTATTTGCAGGGAATTCATGAATGTGGAATTTCTAAATTTTAATTCTACAAATTTAAGCTTTTTTCTTGTTTACATTGACCTCAAGGGGTAGGAGGTGTAGCTGGAGTTTTGGTCTGGTAGACTGCCTCTGGGACCTCATGAGTGTCTGCGAACCAGGAAGCTGACTTTCACCAAATACTGAATCTGGTGGTGCCTTGATCTGGGACTTCCGTGCCTCTCCATGGGATCATGGGACCATGGGACCATGTCTCTCCCAGCAGTCTCTGCTGTCTTTGCTCAGACACATGGCTGGGGAGGCTGGAGGAAAGTCCTGCAAGGAGAGGAGTGCCACCCTTGTTGGTGCAGCTGGCCTTGAAGGCTGGACCTAGAGCCCAAAAGGAGGCTGGAACGTCTGTGTGTTTTTTCCTCTGAATTCTTCTGCAGCAGCATTCTTCAAGCCAAAGCAAGTTCCCTGCTTCTCACTTACGTACCACACATCCATGCACTATGCCCACCAACAAGCAGCCTTTTCCTTTCCACCCTCACCCAGTCTTTCCTTCCAGGACAAATAAGACTCCTCCTGCTTTTTGCAACAGAAGGAAGCTCCATTGCAACCACCCTCTTCCCAGGAGACTTCCTCCTCTAGCCCATAAAGTGGTGTAAAGGGAAGCATTTCCCATTAAGAAGAGAAATCCTACAGTTTAATCATTAGCAGGGTGACTCCCGGGCAACCTCCCATTCCCCCCACCCATTAGTAAGAAGTTACAGATGCAGAATTTCAAGATGCTGGTGCTTACAGTCATTATCTGCCCACCTGTAACATCCTTCTTCTCTGCATCTTCCAACCTCTCGAAATGGCCAGAGCAGCTTCTAAAACATGGCACGGACTTATCCTATAAATAGAGTCCAGACGAGGCTTGTAAAGAGTTCCTACTCAACATTTAGTCAGAAGAAAAAGAATGATGATGTATGAGTCCATTGGGGCTGCTGTAGCAGTGTATGCCATGAACCAGGGGGCTTATAAGCAACAGAGATATATTTCTCTCAGTTCTGGAGGCTGGAAGTCCAAGGTCATGGCACCAGCAGATTTGGTGTCTGGTGAAAGTCAGCTTCCTGGTTCCTCAGTGCTCATCTTCTCTCTGTGTCCTCAACTGGGGGAAGGAGTGAGGGAGCTTCCTGGGGTCTCCTTCTATAAGGACACTAATCCTGCTCATCAGAGCTCTGATCTCATTACCAGATAACCTCCCAAAGGCCCCATCTCCTAATGCTATTACCTTGGGGGTTAGAATTTCATCATATGAATGGGGGGAGGGACACAGATATTCAGCTCAGTGCAATATATATGTATGCACACAGATGTATAGATTTGGGGTGTTATGTTTTGTTAGCGTGACATTTAAGGCATATGTGGTTCCTTCTGGATTCTCTCTCCCTTCGTAATGATGCTCTTCACACTCATATTGTTATTTAGTGCTGAGAGATGTCAGTTCCTCTGCCTTTGTTTCCTGTTTTACTCCTGGTATTAGGAAAGCAGCGACTCACTTTTACGTGGACCTCTGACAGTTGAGGAAGAAAACCTTGAAATCCCCTCATTCATTTGCACTTCCGCGCAGTGGGCGTTTATTGAGGATCTACAGCATGTCGGCCACAAGGAGGGTTTCAACCCAGTCTTGTTACCCTGTTCTCACTCTATTCACCAGGCCTCCTCACTTCTCTCTGCAGGCACCACAGTGAGCAGAGCAAACAGCTGCCAGTCTGACAGCAGCGGGTTCCTGGAGGAGCCACTGGACGCACCAGCCCCACAGGTAGAGGCCATGTGGGGGATGGGAGAGGACTGAAGGACGTATGAGATAGGAATGTGCTGCCACAATTGGGAAAGGCACCCAATGCTTAGAAGACATGAGCCACAAGCACCCAAGGGACAGGGGACATTAAACGAGGAGACAGAAAGCTCAGCATCCCTTCCCCTTTTAGTTTCTTTTGATTTCACTAAACAAAGAAGCTGAGCCTCATAGGAAGAAGGTCCCAGTTAAAGTAGTAAACTGACAAAAATCAAGTGTGGAACCCTTATCTCCTGGCTCAATGGTAATGATAAGGAAAGAAAGAAAGCACTTCTTACAATTAGCGCCTCCCCCTCTACCTGACCCCTTTCCCTTTATCTTGGTTTCTTCCACAGATGTCCTCCTTGCCTGGGTGCCTGAGTTCTGCTGAGAATGGAAGTAGAAAACCCAGGGATCAGGGCCAGCACTCAGGGGCACTCCAGGACTGCCAGCCAGAGGCAAGCAAGTCTGACTCTAAGAGTGTGGTGAGCACAGCTTCTTCTAGTCAAGACTGGAGTGTCTTAGAGGACAATTCTCCAACAGCTGTGGTGGAGAAAGAGTCTCAGCTTGAGGCCACAGGGGGACCACCAGAATGGTTGGCCTTAGATATGACCCTGGACATGGCCAGCACTGGGGGAGAACACCCCAGAAAAGACAGCCATCAGAGGCAGCCCCCGCCCATGCCCCACACCCAATGTGAGGCCAATGTCGGCACGATGGCCGACAGACATGACCATCCCCTGGAGTTTATGGTGACCTACCTCACGGAAGGGAAGGATGGGTTCCTGAGGCCGGAGGGAGCTGGGGGCCTGTGCATGCAGAGCCTCCGATGTGAGCCTCAGAGGTCACCTGGAGTGGGTCATCCTCAAGACAAGTTCCTTCGTGTTGACTCTGAGGCCCCAAGAGGAGTGGAAGGCAGTCAACTCTGTCCTGACATCAACACCTTCCTGACTCAGCATGTCCCCAAGCCCAGCGAGGTCACCCCCCAAACAGTGGGCCTTATTCAAACATCTGAGAAGTCCATTCCCCACCCCGATAAGCTGTCTGGAGGTATCTCTCCCCAAATGAAGCCAAGGTGTAGAGATTGGGATCACATACCACCCAGGGCAGAATCTGAGATGGGAACCATTCCTTTGAATGCTGATTCAAGCCCTGTCAGCTCCGAGTCTGTGACAACCCAGATGTCCTGCAACCTGGTGTCAGCTGCTCAGAATGCTGTGGCCTTGGGGGCTGATTCTGGGAGAAGAACTTTAGAATGCACTGTTTGTGACTCAGTTAGCACAACAGAACCTGTCCTGGGGGCCGAAGCCAGGCAGTTCAGTGATGCCTCTGTGCAGACTTATTTATGTGAACCCAGATCCTGGCATCGCTGTTCAGCTCCAGGAAATGAGGCCCGGGCCCTCACCAACTCTGTCTCTCTATACACGGGCTTCCCCAGTCCCTGCCCAGAAGACATCTGCCGTGCTGCACCTGCCCCCTGCTGTGACTTCTGTCATTGCCATCCCCACCGCCACTTGGCCTGCAGGCATGGCCCACGCTGGCACAGTCACCCACAAGCCCAGTTCATGAAGACGGCGGTGCGGGAGCTGTGCTCTGTAAGTATTCACCTCTGTAGGTTGGACGAGGCCACGCACACCCCTCAGGGCTGCCATCTGGCCCCCCTTTCTGAATGCAAGCTCAGGGCACACCTTCTTGTTGCAGACCAGGACTAGTATTTTCAGAGTGCTGGTATCTTCTCACAAATCTCTCCCTATGACATACTTCACATTACTTTGCGAAGTAAAGAAGGCCACCTTTCTTATTAATTCCCATTTTACAGAGGGCTGTGGTACCTTGCATGAATTTGTGTGTAAGGTTATAAGTATGAGTGCATCTGAATGCCATCTTCCATTCATTCTAACGAACCAGCTCTCTGTCTTACATCCGTGTAGCTGTATAATCTAACACGAGTCCTTCAGTCTCTCTGAGCCTATTCAGAGTTGCCCCAACTGTGTGGAGTGATCTGGCCACTGGAAATTGACGTTCCTCCTGATTGGAGTTTATGACATATCACAGTCTGCAGAAAATACAGGGTTTTGTGGCCCATCTTCAGACTTGCATATAGGTTTTAAATGAACGGGAGTTGAGCTGAATGTGCCTGTCACCATCCGTCTTCCGGTACCTCATCTGACATTGACTCAGCCTTCTCTCCTCTTAGAATTTGCAATTACACACAAAAAAGGTACCTTTATATCAAATTGATTTGGCTTTTTACACCTGCTGAAATGCATACCTCATGGGTTTTACTAGAGACAATGCATTTATTTCTCTTAATTTAAATCCAAGGAACCACAAACACACACTGAAATGAAACAATCAAAACACACATACCTGTGCATATTTGTACGAGAGAGAGAGAGAGAGAGAGAGAGAGAGAGAGAGAGAGAGAGAGAGAGAGAAGAAAGTGAAACTAATGTATTTCATTCACCCATAAGAAGAGGCTACTTAAATAAACTAAAAAACAAACTCAAGAACAAAGAGACAAAGCATCTACAGTGAGTGAGGCCTGAAAAATATCCTGGAGAAAAATGGCTCTAAGTTAGATGCTAGGTGCTAGCTAGGGGTAGAAAAATTAATGATCAATGAAAATGTTATCTAGAACATAGGTCTTGAACCAAATGAAAATTATAGGCAGTGACAGATACCATCTCTTACATGACAATGGGAGTTCCAAACAGGTGTGGAAATTAAGAGCATTGCAGGTTAAATCTCAGAAGAACACCCCTATGCCCCCTTTACATAGAAGGATGTAATAGTTCAGAGAAACACTAGGCTGGTGAATGCCATTTGTGTGGTCTTGTGTGTTACCTAAGGCAATGGTTTACTGACATATTTAAATTACTGTATAGAAGTGAATTCTTCACAATGATTTGTTAATTTTTTGAAAATTTTCCAGAAAAGGAAATAAGATGTATTAGAAATTAGGTTTTTGGATATTAGAAAATTCTTTTTTAATTCGAGAAAAGCATAAAAAAGCATAAAAAAGAAAGAGAAAAGTATACACCATTTAAAAGGTAATATGAGCCGTTTCAAAAGTTCATTGCTGTTTGATGATGTTGTATTATATATATCCAGGTCTTATATTGCAAAAAAGAGTTCAAAATCGTTCCTCCCCCTTTTTATTTTATTTTATTTTTTTTTACTTTTAAGGTTTCCTTTTTTTGTGCAACCACACTTGTTCTAGAGCCAAAATGTATATTTAGTGTTTCCAAATGACCAGAAGATGGCAGTGTTTCAGAATTTTCCATGTCATTCCCTACACAAGGAGCCATAGGCTATCTATCCCAGCCCCCATACCTTCTAATCACAAAAACTAAAAAAACTAGATGAAATATAAAAGTCAATGATTATAATCTTCAGCCTACTTAAGTGCCATATTTCAATGTCCCTGACCTCACAATAGAAGGTAGTCTCATTATAGGAATCTAATGCTACTATCATCAGCTCACTCTCAAGGAACAAATAACTTCCCCATGTGGCCAGCCACACTGTAGTCCCTACTGTGATTCAGAAGAACAGAAATGAACTGGGAAGCTTGACTTTGAAATCTGACTGTCATTTTTTGACCTTGGACAAGTTAGCCATTCTGTCACGATACTTGATCTCTGAAAGTCCTTCCTGATCTCTAAGACCTTTTCCGATTTGAAGAGCCACAGTGGTAGCCACCTTTCAAACACTTGCCAACACCAGTGATGCTTCGAACACTCCTCTCACTGATTCCAATGCACTCACGCTGAAGCAAAAGTAACCAGGGAGTTTGCTACACGAAGTAGGTTATATTCGGCATAAAATTTAGAAGATAAAAAAAAATGAATGAAAACCCAACTCTTCAAGCAAAATGATGGAGTGTTTTCAAGATAAAAATATCACTCTTAGGAAAATATTTTCATGATGACAATTCTGATAAGAAAAAACAATAGCCATTGGGCTGCCAGGATCTTGGCCATGTGGTTTAGAGGCGAAGGTAAGAATCTGGGACTTCTTAGAAGCAGGTCTGGGAGGAAGTAGCAGAGTTGTAAGGCAGGTTTCCATGGCAGGAAGAAGAAAAAGTTAAAAGACACCTGCCTGAGAAATCAGATTCTTTAAAGAGCTTCCCAGAATCCCAGCTCTATGCTCTCCACTTCCACCTCATTGCTATCTATGTGTCAAGAATGCTGAGAAACAGAGTTTCTTACTTAGACACATTACTGCCCCCTAGGCTACTGGAATTTGCTAGTAAGAATAAAGGGGAGAAAGATAGTGAGTAGGCAACTAGAAGCCTCTGCCATGCCAATCAGAGGGGGTCCAAACCCATGGCCTGGTGGAGAGAGCATTAGGCTCCAACTAGCATTTGCATCACTCCAAGTCAGAAGGGCAGGGATGCTGAGTTTTTAGGTTATGGACCCATTCAAAGCATGGTCCAATCTGGGCTGGAAAATAAGAGGGAGCAGGTGAGAACTCAGCTCATCAGCAGAGTACCTAACAAGTGGACTGGACTTGGTGGCTCTAAGAAGATAAGTAAGGACACCAAGGCAAAGCACAGACATGCAGAGAAAGGAAGGTATAAAGGATGATTCCCATGAGGAGTGATGGGGAGCAGGATTGGGGGGACAGTCCAACCCTAGATTCCATTTCGTGGGGGGTTGGGATGCCCACCTGCGCCTACCTCTTTGTGGATGGCCTTCTTAGCTGCCTGGAGATGGTCCTCCGATTTCAATCACGAGGGACTGTGGTGAAGCCAAGCTAAGAGAAATAAAAAATATTGTTAGAAGACTCTCTAATTAAACATAACCGTCTAAACAGATGTGTTCAATATTATAGAGACTCAGAGCGAGGCAGTACTCAGCAACAAAGTGAAATGAGAAAGACTCCACTTTTCTAAATGCAAACCCATACTCTAGCCCTCTGCCCTCATCTCCTCTATCTACCACATGGGTGGGGAACATCCAGCCCATGGACCAAGAAATCATTTGGTCTGGCCCTGCCAAGGTGTTAAGGATGAGTTCATTAAATGTTTGACCAAATGCAGCAGGCTAATGTTTAAGTTGATAATTCTGTATGGCCCTTGAATGATGTTATAAATATACAAATGGCCCTTGGCAGACAAAAGGTTCCCCACCCCTGATCTACACTCACCCATCCCGGTATCAGCTAGTCCTCCAGACTTCCTTCCCATCTCCAGGACAGAATGTCTCCAGGGCCATCCAACATCTTCTACCCTCCTATACCAGCCAAGTACTGCCTCCAGCTGCTGGGAGAAGCCCAAGGCTGGCCTTTCCCTCTTCTCTTCCCCGTACATTAGCAGTGGGGCAAATAGGTGAGCCCAGGTGGGATGGCGGGCCCTACCCTGGCATACTCCTGTGGTGAATCAGGACTACCTCCTGAGCTCTCTCTACTGGTTCTCAGTGCACAGCCCACGAGATGGAAGCAATGAGGACGCTCTGCCAGTGTTTCCGGGAGCACTTGGAGGAAATGGAAAAGCACCTCACAGGGCAGCAGGCCCTCTTTTTCAGGGCCATGTCAGAAGAGGAGAGGTAATTATCTGAAGGAGCCATAAGAGTATCAACCCCACACCTGAAGCAGAAAGGTGATCAGGGCAGGACAGATGAGCACCTTGGAGTGGGGCTACTGAGAAGTTGGCCAGCTTCTCCTGGCTCTCATGTTTTTCTTCTCCTTTTCTAAGTGGGAGTCTGTGAGAGCCATTTGCCAGACAGCCACACTCACCCTTGATGGCCACAGCTCTCTGAGGTCAGAACGCAGGCAGCAGCTGGGAAGAGGAGGCTAGCCAGTAGGACATCTTTAATCAGTGCCAGTGGGACTCAGGTAGATGCAGATGTTGGAGTTTTTTGGGTTTTTGAAAATCTGCATTATTGTCACATAGAGTAAAAGTATGTGATCCAAAAGTAGATGAGTAGTTGCCTGAAGTTGAGGGACTAGGGATTAGCAGTACAAGGTCATGACGGTTCTTATTGGAAGATGCAAGTGTCCCAAACCTGGATGTTGCCAGTTATACAGCTTAGCAAATTCCCTAAAAATCATTGAATTGTACTCTTAACATAGGTAAACTTCATGGTATGTAAATTATTTAAAAAGAAAAAAGAAAATCTGCCCTAGGAATGTGCCCGTGTCTGCAACTGATACAAATAAAGAAGCTGACGCTCTCCTATAAGAAATAGCAAAGGCGTGACCTACATTTTGGGAGGAGCACCGGGAGACAGCCCTTGGATGGGGGTGGCTGTGAAATTTGGTTTTCTTTTATGTGTCTGTAGGAAGGAGGCCGAGCAACTGCAGACTTTACGCAAGGCCCTGCGGCAGCAGGTGGAGGAGCTGGAGTTGCAGTTAGGAGATCGGGCTCAGCAAATCAGACAAGGGACCCTGTTGGTACGGCATGAGAGAGTGTGGGGCTGGACTGTATCCTGCCCCAGGTAGGAGGGTGTGTTCCGTGAGAAACCTGATTGTGCAGTCATTTCCAATTCCAGGGTTATGTGCCAGCACCCTCATTTTCAATATAAAGACATTGAAGTCCAGAGAAGTACATTGCTCTGCTCAAGGCCACATTGCTGGCTCAGGGTGATTCAGGATGAGATACTTGGGGCCCCTAACTCCCACGCCAGTCTTTCTCTCTGCCCTGTAAATTCCAGATAAGTATTATTAGCCCATTTTCCAAATGAGAACAAGAAACACAGCTTTGGACCGAACATGGGCTGAGTCATCTGCTGCTGGCCAAGCCCACGCTAGAGAATTCACCTCCCACAAATGCCTCCCTACAGTCTGAGTTAGCTGTTTGGTGTAAATAAGGTACATTTTCCATTCTTTCTGTCTCTGTTTTCCTTTTAGCAGCTTAATCTTCTCACAGGAGAACCACCTGCATACAATACAAACCAGCACACTTATGACTGGACAGAAGAAAAGAATGGCCAGATTTCACACACCCACATCCACCGAGCCATGCCCCGTGGGGCTTCCTTTCCTCCAGAGGATGGCCAACAGGCTCCCTGCTCAGGTAGGACCCATCTGGCTGCCTTCCTCTCCCACCCCCACCTAGGAGAACCGCCCCGGGATGTCTCCTCCAGCCCAGGAAGAGTTAGGTCCAGCCCCTTGGTCAAACTGTCCTGCTGGAGAGAAAGACGCCAGTTTCTCCCTATAGATCAGAGTGTGTTTGATGGCCCTCAAAATGTAAGAACACATTCTAGCCAGAGTAAGCCTCTCTCTCATCTTTGCCCAAGAAGTGTCTGTCAGTCTTTCATGGGCTGTTGTCTTATTTTTAAATATTCTACTTGATGGCTAAACCCAGAAGGAACTCAGAATCTTTTAATTTCCATTCAATACAGAATAAGTGAGCGCCTACTATGAGCCTGGCAGTAATCTGTGCTGGCCAACATGTATACAGTAAGTCCTCACTTAACATCATCAATAGGTTCTGGGACTTTAAGCAAAATGTCATATAATGAAACCAATTTCACCATAGACTCCTTGGATAACAAGAGTTAAGATCCTATGGCATTTAATCAACATCTTTATTGAAATAGAGAGAATTGCTTTGCTTTGTGTAAAACAAGGTTATGTCCTGGGATTTCTCTTCATTATGCTCACAGTGAGACACATGTACATCTGTCTATGAAAAGTCACAGTCCACACTACATCATTTAACATTCTCTTTATAAAGACACATGTTATGGACTGAATTGTGTCTATTGCCACTGGCCCCAAAATTCAAATCCTGAAGCCCTAGCCCCCATGTACCATAATGGCACTGGGAGCTAGAGTGTTTAAGGAGATAATTAAGGTTAAATGTGGTCACAATGGTGGGACCCTAATCCAACAAGCCAGGTGTCTTTATACAAAGAAGGAGGCACACCAGAGATCTCTCTCTTCCCATTTGCACAGGGGAAAGGCCATGCGAAGACCCAGAGGAAAGGCAGCCGTCTATAAGCCAGGAAGAGAGTCCTCAGCAGACACCAGCTCTGCTGGTACCTTGATCTTGGACTTCTGGCCTCTAGAACTCTGAACCTCTGTTGTGAACCTCTGTTGTCTGAGCCACCTGGATGGTGATGTTCTATGCTGGCAGCCCAGATTTCCATTCCGAGAAGTGGGGTGCTGCTGTAACAAATGACCTAAAAAGCCCAAACCGGTTTGGCTCAGTGGATAGAGCGTCGGCCTGCAGCCTGAAAGGTCCCCAGGTTCGATTCCAGTCAAGTGCATGTGCCTTGGTTGCGGGCACATCCCCAGGAGGAGATGTGCAAGAGGCAGCTGATCGATGTTTCTCTCTCATCGATGTTTCTAACTCTCCTTCTACCTTCCTCTCTGTAAAAAATCAATAAAATATATTTAAAAAGAAAAACAAACAAAAACAAATGACCTAAAAACATGAGAGTGGCTCTGGAGCTAGGCAAAGGGTTGGGGCTGCCTCTTCAAGCTTTCTCCATCTTTGCTGGGTGGTGGTCTATCCTGTCCAGTTCTCAATGCCTCAGTATGTTGCTTGTGATCAAGTTCTATGCATCATAGGTCATGATGGGTCCAATCCTTTATACACCGGTTGAAAGGATCCCTCTCTCTTGCTAGCTCCTCTCTGTGAATCCCCCCACCTTCTCTGACTCCCACGGGTTCCTTTTCCTAGCTCTGCCTACAGAACCCTGGTTTTAGCATCCATGTACGATAATGAACTTCCTAAAACTGGGTCTACCTCAGGGAAAAGCAGCAAAACAAGAGCCTGCCAATTGGCCATTGCTGCAGTTGCTATACCTGATGCCTCCTTCACTGCTGCTACCATTGTCACTGCCCTGGGGATGCCACTTCCTTGGGCTGAACGTGGGCTTAGAGGGGAGAGATCTCTTTTCCCATCTGCTCCTTCCCCAACCCTCTAGCCCAAGAGAGAGGATTTTTCTTGCATTATTATTTTTCTGTTTCACAACTTCAAGATTCAGGCTGCCCTAGAATCTAAGCCAGAAAATATGGGAGGAAAGAAACTCATCTCCAGGAGCTGGTTCTTGGAGTTTTTTTATTCTCTTCCCCAGTTGGGTTGCTATTACATACTTTTAAGAGTCTTCAGGTAGTTGCTCTGCATATACTGAATAGGACTTTTCATTATAATCAGTGGGAAAGAACTGAAATTTGCCAACCTAAAGTGAAGTTAATATTTGTATTATAGTAAAAGATGCTAAATGTAAATCAGAAGAACGACAAACATGGTAAAATCATTATCCCCATTTTAAAGATGAGGAATCAGAGACTTGCAGGGACTAAGTGGCTTGCTCAATGTCACACAACTGGAAAACCAGGCCTGAGCCTGGGCTGGCCTGACTCTGCAGCACCGCCACCCCAGCTCTGCCACGTGCCTGAGTAGGGCCAGAGCTGTAGACGCTCAGATTACATGTGAGGATCAGACAGTCATCCTCTCTGAGGCCTGTGCTTTCCTAGCTTTCAGCATCAATTAGGTCAAGTTGAAAGATGTACTTATGCACAGGGCAGGTTGGGATTTCATATCGCTTTGTGTTGGTTATCGGGCAGGTGTTTGTTTAAAGGAAGTGGAAACAGGTGTGTGGGCCCTGATTCAATTACATGATGGAGAGGAACACACTGATCCATGGCCATTTTCAAGGAGAGATGCTGATTGTGCTAATTAATCATTTGTCTGTCAGGACATAATAGAAACTGATGTTCCTGTTACCATTGGAATGGAACACAGACTCACGTGTCTCGCTCCCCAGCAACCAGATGCAACTGTTTATGATGACAGCAATGAAGATGCAGTAGCTGAATCCCCCTGGATTACAGGTCTGAGATGGTTTGAAGGAAAGTTGTCTTATAAACTCGTGCCAACAGCACGGGACATCATCCAACAGGAATTGTCTCTCAAAGGAACTTTTCCCTTCAAAGAGATTTATTGAGACCTTTCGGGTCGGATGGCATCCCAGAGATGGGGCTGAATGGAATACTTTTCCATGCTGTGTGGTACAGCACTCAATCCGCCTCACCTAACCAAGACATCTATGCTCAGAATGGAGTGTCTTACTAATTCTGAGTGGTCTTTTAAAAACATAAATCAGCCCTGGCCAGTTTGGCTCAGTGGATAAAGCATTGGCCTGTGGACTCAGGGGTCCGCGTTTGGTTCCGGTCGGGGATACATGCCTTGGTTGTGGGCACATCCTCAGTGGGCAGTGTGCAGGAGGCAGCTGATCAATGTTTCTCTCTCATCGATGTTTCTGACTCTCTGTCCCTCTCTCTTCCTCTCTGTGAAAAATCAATAAAAATATTTAAAAAAAAAAAAACACAAATCAGATACTTTGTTCTCCCAGATAAGAATTTCCAGTGACTTCTCAGTACATTCATAATTAAATCCCAACTCCCTACCAAGATCTACAAAGCTCTACACAATCCCACCCTGTATCCCTGTGACCTCATATCATACTGCTCTCTCCCACTGTAATTCAACTTCTTGGATTTTCTTGCTAATTCCTGATCACCTTAGGGCATTTTTACTTCAGGAGCATTTTGGGTGCTGTTCCTTCTTTGCATTTGCTGTTCCACTTTCCCCAAATATTCAGATGGCTGGAATCTTCTCATTCGGATCTCAGTTCAAACACCACCCCTTCAGAAAAGCTTCCTTTGATAACCCTATGCAAAATGGGGCTTCTTCCTCTATTCATTTCTAGTTATTTTCTGCCCATGTAGCCTTTGTTTTCTTCATAGCATTTATTACGTAGGGTTTTTTTTTATTGCTTTATTTGTTCACTTGTTCAGTATCTGTATCCCTTCCTAGAATATAAACTTTATGAGGAAGAGACTTGGCTGTCATCATCTTTCCATATTTTATCCCCAGGCCTAAAACATAGAAGAATTTGATGAGCGAATGGACAAGAGAAATTAATTCACTCATTAATTAACATATCAACACTAATAAACATTTGGAATACATTAATAAGACATAGTCTAATCCATCAAGGAATTTTTAGTTTGGGGAGGAAAACACTCATAGCTAAGAACCTCTTCATGTTACTTCTTTGTTTATACCTTTCAGAAACTCCCCAGCAACACCAAGGTTTTTGAGTCTGGGGTCATCAGTTTCACCAGGCAGTGGAAACATTGAGAAAAAAATTATTGGGACAACATGGCAAGTCTTTAATAAAGTTAATATAACCTTAACTTTACATTAACTTCATTAAAGCAATAGTGTTTTCACTTTTGCATCAGAATTTACCTCCTTTTAAGTTAGAGGAGTTGTCTCTTGGTTGCAGGGAAGCCAGCCACCAAAGACCATGTATTTTATAGTCTCATTGATATAAAATGAGAATAATCAAATTTGTAGAGACAGAATATAGACTGGCGTTTGTCTAGGGCTAGACAATGAAGCAGGGGAATGGACGTGACTGCTAATGATGGTACAAGATTTCTTTTGAGGGTGATGAAAATATCCGGAAATTAGATAATGGTGATGACTACACAATTCTGAACATACACTAAAAACCATGAAATTGTTCACTTTCACTACAGTGTATGTAAATTTCAGCAAAGTGCTAAAAACAAATAAGGCAAGCAAGCAAACACCTGAGTCAGGGTGTCTCCTGAGAGGGAAGAGCAAGTCCATCACCTGTATTTGCTGGGACTGGATTTGCCCAGAGAGAAGATGAGGCTGGAGCCAGCAGAAGAAGGATGAAGTAGGGACCAAGTCCGATAGGGGCTCTAGCCATGACTGGGAGTTGGATTTTATTTTGAATGTAGTGAGAAGCCATTGAAGGGTTTGAAGTTGGACAGTGACAGGATATGATGCATATTGACATCCTATAAGAATGCCTTGTGTGTGGTTGACTCCAGCATGAAAGGACGCAGTGAGACCTACTATAGTAATATGGGCAGCACTGAAACTGTAATAGATTTATTTTATTCTCTTTCTCTTCTGTTCATCATAAACAAAAAGCAAGGTCACTTTATATTTAGCAGAAAACTCCTCATGAATTGTCCCAGAAAAAGACACTAGCCAAAATATCCGAACCCCTATTAACCTTTAGTACCTCAAAAATGCCGTACATCACTGGTCACAAGAGAACAATCTATTAATAATGAAAAATGTAGACCACTCTTATATAATTGGTCCTTATAGAAAAGGTATTATCCTAATTTAGCGTCAAAACCTGCTTTTCATTCCAAATAGCACTATCAGAGTAAAACACAGGCCACGTATTTGTCTATCAACTCCGATCCAATTTCCTAGCTCAGAGAAGCCAATGGTTTTCCTACATCACAAACCAACTACAGTCTTCAGTGCTGTATTTGGAAGAGGAACAATAAGGCATCTGCAGAAAACATTTGCATTAGACTCCACTTCTTGTCTAAGGGGTAGTTCTCACTGAGCCATCTCAAGTGGGTGGCAAAGAATAGGCAAGCTTTGTTAGACCATCACTCATAGAATGAGATTTGAGGTCTGTTATTCAACACATTTTTCAATGGGCACTTTCTCCAGGGCTGAATTGCTGCCTACAGACGGTTTGATTACCGAACACAATTTTAAAATAAAAGAGTACAAAATGCCCCTTCTCTCCTCTGGACCCCATCCTTCAGAGTTTGTCAGTTTATCCCATAGAGGAAGTTTGCTCAGCCAGGGACTGTGCTCAGCCTTGGGATGCCTGACTCTCATATCAGACTCCTTTAGCCATCCTCCCTCCCGTGGCAGGTCCCAAGCTATTGCTCCAGTTGACCCAGGTGTTTCTATGTCAGGAGCCAGTTGACCTTGAAGTATGAGTGATTTGATACCTTGTCTTTCAGTCAGTTCCAAACATTCATACACCACATGCCCACTTCTCCATAAAGTTGAGCCAGACCCATTGGGGATTATAAGGATCCTTCGAGAGCCTGTTTATCAATTAATACCTGCTCCTGCTTTGGCCCAATTTTCTTCCAGGTTCTCTCCTTTATGATCCTGCACATCTGCCTGTGAACTCTGTTTTGCCTTTCATTTCTCTAACTGGTAACTATTGACCATTAGAGCTTGGATTCTAGAGAAATGGTGCTGCCCTTTAAGAAAGACTATAGGTAACTAGAACTTCAGGCCCCAGCCCTATGGTTTTTGTGGCTTCGATTGCTTGTTCTCATTGTTAGGATCTTGCAGTTTTCTACATCCTAAATGGTAGCAGAAGTTGCTCCCATCTTTGGATGTAAGGAGTATATATTGAAGGTTCGTGGAGCTATCACCTCTTACTAGATGGTTTCACGCATGATTTTCAATGTTCTACTGAATCACCAAATATAGATTTTTGTCTAAGTTGATCTGGGAGGTTCCTGTTTGACAAAATTAAACTTGATTTTATCATTAACAGGAATTTGAGGGCGGTGAGTATATGAGGCAAAGGAAAAGGGTGAGTAGGTGTCTACTATAAACCAGGCACTGTATCACATACCTTTATGCTATAATCTCTCTTAATACTCATCACAACTTTGTAAGACAGATACTACTATCTTCCTGTTACAGGTGGGAAAATGGGGTCTCAGGGATTAAATTGTCTGTGGTCTCCCAGGATGTAACTAGATATGATAGGATCTAAGCCCAATTCTCTATGCTTTCAAATCGTGTGCTTTCTTTCTTAGTATATTATACGCTTGAGACAAGAATGTGTGTGGGGCACAGGGAGGAAATTATGTAGGCAGGTAGGAGAGGTAAGATGGGTCAGATCAAGTGAGTTTTGATCGAAGGTGTAGGTAGATGCTTGAAATTGACCTCAAGGGCAATTGCTTTCAATTCATTTTCCTGGATTGTGATGGGAATTTAAGAAAAGTCTTTCTGGAAACACTGACGAACACAAAGGCTGGCTGACTTATTCTCCCCACAGTGTGGCCCCCAAACGCAACCCCAAATGAGCATGCAATCTAGCAAGAGCTGTGCACTTGCTTTGCAAATGCAGCTTATAGGCTGATCCTCACCTTTCCTTCCGACCGGAGGTCACTGGAGCTGCTCCTGTGTAGGAATTCTAGAGCTTTCCTGTCAGGCCAGCATGTGCTGGACAGACTAGACAAGAGGCCAGAGCTCTGCGGCGGTCCTGGCCAGAACCGGGGTGGGAGTTTCCCACCCGCGTTATGAATGCAGTCGTATGCGGAGTGTCGTTTCCTTGAAACCAAGGACAGAAGTGACAGCCGCTATTTTAAATACATGCTAGGTTTGAGATTTGCTTTCACATATTCCTGAATTGTGTGTCATTTTTCATGTAGTTGAAACCAAAGAGGAAAAGTCCTAAAAGTTAAAAAAGATTTTTTCCACACCCTCAAAACCTTAGTCAACACTTTTCCTTGTGCTCATAGAGAGCTAAAGAACTTATTAATATTTTTGTAGCACAATTCAAACATGGTAACTCCTCATTTAACTACCTCTGAGCAGCAAAAGCTTTAAATTGCATTGCACATACCTGAAAATTCCATGTGCCCTTTGGGAAAATAGATGTTCTTGCTTCCTCTATGTTTAGAAACCCCCATAAATAGTGTGTGGAGGCTGCCACTATTACCATCTGGTAGTTCCCCCGTGGTTTCCTCCAACTACTTACATGAGCACTCACAGTAGCACTGATTGACAAGCTTTGGTGATGCGGTGGGGATTAGACTCAGTTCCTTCATGTGCCACCTCTCTGGTGGAGAACACTCAGAATCCAGGCAAGTCTCAGATTTGGAAAATTGTAACAGCTTAGCTGGAAAGAAGGAAGCATGGGAAAGAGCAGTGCATTCCTTCTCCGCCGGCCTGTTAATCCTCGTGTGCTATGAGAGCCACCAGAGACAGGGTGCCCGTGATGACTTAGGGCTGCATGGACAGCATCACTTCAGCATGCTTCTCGTCTGCAGCACACTGTCTTCGTTGAGCATCAGAGAAGCCGCAGTAGAATTAATATTCAAGCAAAGCTTTGGGTTAGTAACCGACTAGTAGCTACATGGCTCCCTTGCTGTCCTGCTGAGTGGTGATCACTCTTTTATACAATAGCCAGATGTCCAGCTCTGAAAGAATAAACTCAGCTTGGTTTTCAAGAGGGAGCAAATGATGGGTCAGATCTGTTCAAATGCAAGAGAACCGAAGAGCATGAAGCAGAGGCCATCAGCACAGAGCCCACCAATGCCAGGGCCACCATACCATAGAGTACTTCTCAGCAATGAAAAAGAATTGCCTCTTGATGTGGACAACAACCTGGATTAATCTCCAGAGAATTAAGCTGAGAGAAAAAAAGTTAGTAGAAAAGTTACATGGTATATAATTCCATTTATATAACAGTCTGGAAATGACAGCTTTATAGGAGTAGAAGACAGATTAGTGGTTAGCAGGGGTTAAGATGGGGCAGAGAGAAGAGAAGTGGAAGAGGGGGTGATTATAATAAAAAAGAACAGGGGGGATCCTCATGGAGGTGGAAGTAATCAGTATCATCTTGACTGTGGTGGTGGATATAAGAAGCTACACAGAGGATAAAATTGTATGGAACTTACACACAGATACATACACAC
The DNA here is from genome assembly GCA_004026665.1 of Murina feae. Lineage (NCBI taxonomy): Eukaryota > Metazoa > Chordata > Mammalia > Chiroptera > Vespertilionidae > Murina > Murina feae. The sequence goes on from PVJC01012303.1 coordinate 26,598, forward strand.
TCACTCACACTCACACACACACACGGGGAGAGATTGGAATAAGACAAGTGAACTGTAATGATGTCATTATCTGGTTGTACTATAATCTTACAAAATGTCACTATTTGGGGAAAGTGGGCATAATATAAAAGGGGTCTCTCTCTCTGTATTATTTCCTATGATGGCATGTCAATCTCCACTAGTCTAAAGCAAGTTAATAATATTACCCCTCATTTCAGCAAGTACCTATTAAGTATTTGACAATTAATTTCTGAAACAGTAAATTTGTTCTATAGCTTTATTTCAATTGGATAAGAATACAGATATCATAACTCAGATAGTCTTCTGTTTTGAAGAACTAAAATGTGGTTAAAACTGCCCAACTGGAGACATGGATGCTTATTCACCAGAAGATACTGATCCAAAACAGTTACTTCTTCTCTCTCAGGGCTGAAGGAGACAGTCAAAGATCCAGCAAGATCTCTGGGACAAAACCAGCCTGAAAATGTTTACTGTGTTCTCTCTCTCTCTCTCTCTCTCTCTCTCTCTCTCTCTCTATCTCTCTCTCCCTCCCCACCCCCCCCCAGGAGCTGGAGCCCCATCACCCATCTACCCAGACATTGCCTCAGACTCATTTTAGAAGGCAGACATTTGAAGCGCACATTTTATCAGCTATTGACTAAAATAAAATGTCTGAAAATGTACATCACTGTGATCACTCTTATTCATTAAGATGGAATATTTGAGACTAAAATAAAAGCATATTCATTTAAAGTGAGTTACCATTGGGCATCCATCCGCAATGCAGCCAGGAGCCATTCATTCAGCCACGTATCCGAGGGCTCGCAGACCCACAAATCATGCCATGGACACGTGGCTCCTTGCACTTACGCCTGGAGCACCGGAGGCCAGGGGTCTCTGACTTCCACACGGCACATATGTGGCTATTACTGAGAGCTCTCCGAGGTATAGATTTACATTACCATCTGCCATCGAGTTGCTGCTTACATCTGCCTGAAAGGGGGTCAAGGGGGTTTGTGTGCATAGAAGTGCGCATAGAAAACCCTGAAAAAAAAACCACCGACAACAGCCTGAACTTGGGAGATGTACGCATGTCTATTCAAAGGGGAAATAAGGAATTCAGACTCCTCTCTTTGAAAAACTTCCTTTGAACTTGGGAAATTAAATGACAAAAGAGCATTTCAAAATTCCTCACACAGTTCAGCTTCTCTGAGGAGCCTCAGAAGGAATCTCAACGTTATATGCTTTAAAAATAATTTAATGATAAGTGGGGCTGATAAAAAATCTAAAACCTACTTTATGAAAGGCTCCTTTAAGAGTTTGACAAGTCAAGTTATAAACTGGGAGAAAACATTTGCAAACGTATTTCTAATAAAGGACTTGTATCTAGGATAGCTAAAGAAATTTGAAAATTCAGCAGCGAAAAAAACAATCCAATAAGAAAATGGTTGAAAGACGAGACAAACCTTTCACTGAAGGAACATACACATGGCAAACAAGCATATGAAAACACATTCAACATCATCAGGCAACAGGGGAAGGCAAATTAACCCCGCAGCCAGATACCTACCACCTCGCACCTATGAGAATGACTTACAAAAGCTGCAAACAGGCGGAGAAGCTGGATCCTTCATCAAAAGCTGGAAACAGGAGCTTCTTAAACATGTGAGTGCCCTAAGAGGCAGCAATTGCACTATGGGGCAATTATCCAGGGAAATGAATGCTCATGTGCACACAAAAGCCTGTACGTGAATTTTCATAGCAGCTTTATTTGTAGTCACCAAATGCCAGGGACAATTAGGTGTCCTATAGCAAGCAGGTGGTTGAACTTTGGTGCAGACCATGAAATACTATTCAGCGACAAAAAGAAGTTGTTAGCATATGAAATAAATTGGGTGAATCACTAAGAATAATGCTGGGGTGGGGGAACAAATCCAAAAGGATACCTCTGTATGCTTCCTTTTATATAACATTTTGAAAGGACAAACTTCTAGAAATGGAAAACAGATAAGTGACTGCCAGGCGTTAAGGAGTGGGAGGGGCAGGGAAAGGGAGGTCAGCGAAGGAGAGGGTGGGGTGGCTATGCAAGGCCGACATGAGGGATGTTGTGGTGATGCAGCTGTTTTGTATCAATATCAGTATGCTGGTTGAGACAGTGTACTCTCGTTTTGCAAGATGGTACCATTGCTTAAAGGGTACAGGAGAGTTCTTTATTACGTCTTACAACTGCATGTGAATCTACAGTTATCTCGGAAAAGGTTTAATTTAAAAAGAATTGAAGAGTTTAGGAAGAAAATGTGTATTTTCCACTCGTGTTTTTGAAATGAAGATACTGTTAGCCCACTGGCCAGCCAGGCTGGTGATTAGAAGAGAGAAGCAGGCATTTTGGCACAGAGTTGATTCCGGGGCCTGGCCCTCAGCACCTGGGGTCTCCATCCTGTCCTAGGCAGGGGCATTACTTTGTGGCAGCCTCTTGTTAGGGGTCCACTAAGGACCAAAACAAACTGGAGCCAACAGGCCTACCGATGGGTTACCATGGCCTCTGCAGAAATTCTAACCCCACGAGTCAACCTCAGGTGCGTGTATCAGGGTCCAGCCCTGTTATTCGGGATGCTGGCAAAAGGAAAGGAGGCTTTGATCATTCAATACCAAGAACTAGCAGGTCATTGAAGCCCCTGAGGGGCTTCTCGGGTCCTGCCCTGCAGGCAACCTCAGGAAGAAAAGGAAGTTAGGGGGCGTCCTTGGTGGGTAGCCTCTTGGCTGCCCTCAGGTGTCCCAAGCCCTGACAGTCTGTGTTGATGCCTGTTGACCTCTCAGACTCATCACCCTGCTCTCAAGGCCCAGACCAGTGACTAGGAGCTGCTGAGCCTCCAATCAGCACAGGACATTCCCTCCAGTGAGTTTACCCCAAACACAACCCTTGAGGGCAGGGCGCACCCCTGCCCCTGCTTAAATACCCTTAGGCCTTTCCTGGAGGGCATTCCTCATGTTGGAGCATTTGGGCTCCTTCCTTTAAGGGAGCACTTTATTCCTAGGCTCCAGGCCCCGACCCTTATGTGAGTGTGAGGGCTGCTTTCTATGCTGGCGATTTCTCTCTGAAATGCCCTCTTTGATGAGCAGGACTTCGAAGTGGTTCTGGGCATGCATTCTAGCATTCTCTCACCCAGGTCCAATGCTAGCCCTCATTTCCTAGTGGGGAAACCTTGGGCAGAGGGTTGACGAGCTCCGTGCCCCAGCTTCCTCATCAGAGAAAGGAGGATGGTGGCAGCTGCTAATCTCACAGGCCGTGGTGAGGATTAAATGAGCCCACGTGGGGAACGAATGCCCAGCACCTGCGAAGTCTTAGGTAAATGTCAGCGGTTGATTCTGTCTTTCTTCTCCGAGATCCCCCTCTCCCAGGCCGCAGTGTGTGAGTGAAAGTGCTCTGAGTTTAAACTCAGGTCCACGTGAGGGTGAGAATGAGCTTGTGTGCCTTCAGGACTAGCCACTTAACCTCTCTGTGCCTCAATTTCCATATTTGCAAAGAAAACCTGTGGCGTGGGGCTGTCCCAGGGATGAAAGGGCCCAGCTGGTCGGCCTGGACTTGTCCAGCCTTGCACACGAGGTCCTCCCAGCACAACTGGGGGTGTTGCCTTGTTGTGATGGGCAGTTATTTCCGTTGGGAACCGTGGCTGCGAGATGAGTCCTCTTTCCCGCTCCATCCCCCTTGCCCTGCGCCTGAGAAAGGGAACATCCCCATGGCAACAGCACAGCTGGTCCCTTGATAAGAGGAGCTGGAGCTGGGCAGCAGCAGCCACTGCAGGAGGAGCCACAGCCAGAGGCGGTCCAGCTTCAGGGAGGAATCCGCACGCCCTCTCCACCTCTGCTCTTCGCATCCCAGCGCCTGCCCTGACAGGTAAGTGCTCTGGATTTGCACTCTGAGAACTTTATGGGGAGAAAACCAAGTTTCCGTAAGTTACGGTTTCTTTGTTGTTGCTGGGGCAAGGAAGGCTAGAATGCCCCTGGCCTGGCCGGGTTGGGGGTGGGGGGTGCTTTCTGGAGCAAGGCTAAGCTGGGACTGAGCTGGGGATTCAGAAAGTCACCACTTTCCCATCACTTTCAAGTCCTGAGATCCTGAGAACCAGAGTCCTTGCAATTTAAACCGCAAGTTTCCAGACCGACACTGGTGTGGCTGCAGGTTCACAGAGCAGCGTGGCGAGGCTCACCGTTCAAGGCTGGGGAGAGGGTGCTTATTAAAAATCCTCACTGTGCCCTACTTCACGGAGGAGTCGCCCCTGCAGGAATACTGCAAATTTAGGTCTTCTAAATGAGCAAACTTGATTTTAATACGCGAACTCAGTCCTCAGGTTACAAAGAGATATGACAAAGGATATGAATTTTACATGACTTGAGGGTCCTTTCACCCACCTCCACGCTGGGCTGTGGATATTACCTCGTCGCTTTTTATTCCTCTGAGTAAATCCAGGCCTGATGACTTGGTGAATTCTTAAGAATGCCCTTGAACTAAGCAGAGGTCTGCTCGCTACTTCCTGAGCATCAGTGTCACCGTTTTCCTAAGACCTTGCAGTTGGTGGTACCTCGCATTGTACTGATCACATCATTAGCCTCAGGCCAGAGACAGGATGAGATGATTCCACTCATTCCGTTTAGGCATACCTGTTGTAATCACAAGGGGGGCTGGAAAGAGCAAAGAAGGCGACTCACATTTCTTAACGTGCTAGTGTGCGTGCTGGGGTCTGAACCGGGAGCTTTACACACGTTATGCTGCTAATACTCTCAATCCTGGAGAAGGGCCACTATCTTGCCCATTTTACAGATGTGGAAGCCAAGTTTCCAGGAGTACGTAGAACTTTCCCAAGTTCACCCAGCTAGAGAACTGCACAAGTAACCCCACATTTGTTTTCACTTCAAGTCACTTCCAACACCAAATGCTTGCTACGGTGAGGACTTTCCTGTCCGTGAATTAAATGATATATTCTAACACCCAACTGAGAAATCTGCTCAGTGCTAAGACAGAAGATGAAATGCCCAGATTAGCTTCTGACCTCCAATTGACTGAACAATATGTTTTAGCTGCAGAAATAGCACCTCTGTCTTCCTGAAGGAGTAATGAGTTCTGAGCTGGTGAAGGCAGGCTCCCCCACAGGTGTCCTCAGCTTCAGCAGGCTGCTCTGGGTGGGGGTCCCTCCCTGGCACCCAGGGCCCTGGATCTCTCATTCCTGTTCTCAAAAGAGAAAGTGACCTATGTAATCAATAACTATTCTCTATGCAACATCAGATAATGTCTCTTCTCTCAGTGATATTTGCTTCACAAGTGTCTCTCTGTGGAGAGAAAAGGGTGTGGGGGGTCGTGTGTTTTTTGTTTGTTTTGTTTTATCAAGTGTAAGAATTAACAAAAGGAAGTTGCAAGAGTTTAGCATCAGGATCCTGAAAACCGCCTCCACCCCTGGTAATGATCTCACTTGGTCTCTTGTACATGCTATACCAGACCACCCCATTCTCTCAAACACCTCAGACAAAACAATACAGACCCAGAATCATTTATTCTCTCGTTGAAAAATCTGAAACACTTTGAGAACCAGAAGCTTCCTGTTGTTTTTCAGTTCAAAATAATGCAATTGGTAGGAAAACCTGACCTGAAAAATACGAATTCTTTCGTGCTCCTCAGCTATATCCTTCAGTGCAAATATTCGTATTTTTTCTGCAGAAGTAATGCATGTGATTGTGGTGCTTGCTGAGACCCTCGGGGTGTTATGTGATACCAATTTCCTGATGTCCACAGCACATGGGCCCTGGCTTTTCAAATGAGGGTGGGCAGGCTGATATTGACAAACACAGTGGCAGTCCAAGTCATCGCTGTGTGAAGGTTAAAATTCAGAGACCACACTGAACCGATAAGTCATAAGACAACGTTAAAGGGTCACAAACCTTCATACTAGAGAACAGCTATGAAACTCCCCCAACCGTAAGGCCCTACCCCTTTGGGTGGAACCTGAAGACCCAGGGGAGCAGGTATTCAGGTGTGAAAGGAGCCGGTGCTTCAGGAAGATCCCAAATAACAGTGAGCTGCTAGGGGAGGTGATGGCACCTTCTCGGGGCAGCATGATGACAGCAATGTCCCCTCGCTGATGCTGGAGGTTGAGACAATAGAGAGGAGTGCATGCAGACCAGGAACAGGAAGTAGAGACATTCCTTTTCTCAGTTTAAGAATTAGATTAGTTCCTGTCCTACAATAGCCCAGTCCCACAGAGCACCCTCCTCATGAGGATACACATGGAGAGTGAGGAGAGAGGAGTCATCTCATCCTAACATTACACAGGCAGGTTAATAATAAGGTGATGCTGGCTTCCCTGTATCTCTCTCCTCTCCTTATTTCTTCTTGCCTTCATGTGAAGGGGTGTGTTTGGGGTTTTTTTTTTTTTTGTGTTTTTTGTTTTGTTTTGTTTTGTTTTGTTTTTGTTTTGCTTTTGCCCATATGGCCAAGAAGACCATAATGACATCATCCATGATAAAAGTGTCTCCTACTCCCATGAGCAAAACACGTCCCCCCCCCCCAGCATGGGAGTATTTCCTGTAATGGGAACATCTCAGATCTATCAGGCCCCTAGCCAACAGTTCCACTGATTTAAAATAGTGCTGTTTCCCCTCCTGACACCTGGAAGGAAGCAGGTGTCAGGTGAGTGACTAATCACCAGCTACCCCCACCTTGAACAGGTTATTCTGATATTTGTACAGTTCATCTCCCAAGGGTGGGCCTCTCTCTCTCAAGTTCAGTACAACAATAACCATTTTTGCTGAGATGAAGGCTGGTGGTCTCATGGCTCAGCATCTACATGAAAATGGAAGATTCAATAAGTTCATAGAATTTTTCAAGTACACAGCTGGTCTTCATTAGCCAGCTATAGGTATAGGTAGTTGGATATAGGCAAGTATTATTTACCAATGGCTGCCACTTATGTGTGACAATATGCAAAGCATGGAATTGTCCTAGTTCATCTTCAGAGTAGCTCTACAGGATAGACACTCTTTATTTTGCAGAAAAGAAAAAGCGGGTGGGAATGGGAATGGGGCAGAAGGGAAAATATGTCCCTAAGTGCCAGTCGGCATACTACACAGGTACTAGGCCTTGCAAATCTTCTCATAGCAGCAATAGCTTGTTGGAAGGAAGGGCATAGATGATGCTATTGCTCTTTGGTTCCACTTACCCTCACTACATGATTAAGGCTTCAATATTCTATGAAAGTCATGTGGCTCTTTAGTTCAAGAGCTGAGATATAATCTAGATCTATTTGAAAGCTCAGGTTTAAATTAAATAACCATCTACTAGGCACATAAGAGCAGTCTTATGATTTAACTACAAAGAACAGCTTGCTTTGGGTTGCAGAGAAGGAGGGGTATTATTGTCAGACTAGAGGCCTGGTGCACAAAATTTGTGCATGGGAGGAGGCAGTCCCCTCAGCCCGACCTGCACCCTCTCACAATCCAGGACCACTGGCCCCTAACCACCTCTGCCTGCCTGCCTGATCGCCCCTAACCACTCGCTGGGGGGCGGCCAGCTAGGATGAGGGGCTGTGGTCATTCTGGACTCTGATCATTCCGTCATTTTGGTTGCTGGGCTGCTGGGCTTTTATTATATAGGATTGTCAGATAGCACCTCGAGTAGAAGGTAGGAGTCCTTCCTTCAAATGATGACTCTGACTCAAACTGTGTAATTAATGGAAGCTCATCTTTAACCTCTTCTGGAGAATGAGTATTTTGACCAGGTTCTCTCCATGGGGTGATTTTCAGCACAAAGTCTATGACAGGGCTAACATCTTTCTGCCAAAAGAAGAGGGAGATTGGTTAAGCAGATGCACAGGCCATATTCGAGGCTGTAACTTTACCTTGAGACCTCAACACCGAGCCAGTTCATCCTGAAAGATGGCCCCATAGCTTTCCTCTGCACTCAAGCAGGTGCGGGCTGGCCACTCAACTTAACAACATGCTTCCTTACGGTCCCAAGGAGTAGGAAGTCTGTGTACAAACACTAAAGACAATGGTATAAATTGATCTCTACTGAGGTCACTTGGTACAATCAGTCTGCTCAGAGTGACTCTAAAAGCCAGGCTCGAGTAATCCCTTAATGGCTCCATCTGCTAAGCAATGATCTCAGCCTGTAGGGAGAGAGGCCCTCCAGCCTCCCACAGAAAACTGGCTTATTCCTCTTAAGACAATAGAATTGAACTAATTCTATGGGCTTGAATGTTGACATAGCCGGTGCATGCATTCCTCTGCATAGCAGGGGTCTAGGAATATCAAGAGGACCAGTGGATCATTTTAATCTTATTCCTCTCCAACTATTCTTACCATGTTAGGACATGAGTAATGAGTCAAATGAAAGAAATTCAAGAAACAGAATCTGGTAGACTCTAATGAGGATTTCCTATAAATCTCAACTAATGCATTTCTCATTCAGACTTGACACATGTCCATTCTGGATTTCCACTTCTCCTGGACAATGTCTACAACTAATAGCTTTGGAAAGTTCAATGGATCTGTGGTCTAGGAAAGACAAGGGTGGGGCGGGGAGGGGAATCCCTAGGGAGAAAATAATAAAGCTCTATTTCAAGACCCTGATTTTTTTCTTACCACCTCTCTACAACCATTATAGTATGGCTGGGGAGGAAGTCTCATCACTTTTTAGTTAGAGAATATAATGGTCAAAACCCAGGAGATTTGTTCAATTAGGGCTCCAAAAATCCACTTTATTTTTAAGAGACTGGAGTGTCTAGTGGAAATCTACAGGAGTGGATTTGGGTCCAGGCATGGTTATTTAATAGATGTGTGAGCAAATAAATTAATTAGATTTTCTGAGCCTTAGTTTCCCCTTCTGTGAAGTAGGCACAATCTTACTTTGTAGAACTCAACAGAGAGAATATAGGAAAGGTTTAATCTATACTTTCTGCAACTCTCAGCTAACTCATTTCTAATCCAGACTTGACAAGTGTTCATTCTGAAACCCCACAGTGCATCTGAGAGAGGACAAATATTGAATATTTGATACATGCCAATTACCCATTAATCCACATACATTGATTTATTGTAGCTTAAATTTCACATTTGAGCTTCTAGTAGCTAAGTAGAAGAGGCAGACTTGAAAAACAGGATTGAGTTGGGAACATAATAAGTGCTCAACAGATATACTTATTTAACAAGTGAATGAATGAGCAGAGGACATATTAATGGACTTGTGTCTTATACTTCTGTTGTGCTGGGGAAGAAACACACACCAATCCTCCTTTGATGATGTCCACTGAGCAAATGCAGCCACTGGATCTCTCGGAAGACAGACTGGACAAGCTTGACCCTCGGTGCAGCCACTTGGGTAAGTGCACCAGCAAGAATGTCAGATGTAGACGTCAGAAGGAAGGGTCCTTGCCATTTAGTTTGCAGGCAAGTTAGAGGGATGCCCCCTAAAACCTGATAGTTTGTGCCTTCTCATGACAGCCAACCCAGATGAACAGACAAAGAGCCATGGGTTCGTGGGGCCTGCCATGTAAATATTAGCTGAAGCACTGGAGAGAAGTTCATTAGAGTTCTAACAAAAAAGGAGAGAAAAGGCATTGTTATCTTTTTGGGGTCCAGGCAGAGCATTTCAAGGCAATAGATGGGAAGTGGCAGTGCAGCTCGTTTCCAGTATTCCCTGGCACACGCACACTCCATGTGGGATGCCAATAAAATATTTCAAATATCTCCCTTTGCCTATCCAGACAGCATTCTAAATAGCCCCGTTCTGCTTTATTGTCAATCTGTTTCCTTTCCAGAACTGACTTTTCACATAACCTTTGTAATGAAAATACCAGAAACATTTCTGCCTCTACCCATTTCTAAAAATGAGACACTCAGACTTTGACGGATGGGCCTTTTGCATATTCATAGCCTTTGTTTATGCCTCGCCTGGTTATGGCTCCCCTCACTCCCCACCCTTTCCCCATTTGCCATCAAGATATTTTATGTTCCAGAATTCTCCAAAAATGGGGAAATGCGTAATTGAGGTAAAAGTCAAAGTTGAAGCAAATGTCTTGGTCTGTGTACTATGGACCGAGTTGTATCCTGGGGTTGAATGGTGACCCCATGACTAGTCTGTGCCCTGTCTGTACCTCCAGAGACCCCACAGCTGAGCAGCACCCATTCTGAGCAACATTCATTCATTCAAAAATGTCTATGGTATGTATAAAGTGTGTGTGGGGGGGTGGTGGGGGGTTAACTGTTCCATTTAACAAATCTTTAAAATTGCATTTTCAACCAGGCATTAAGATTCATAGTCCCAAGAGCCTGGATTTAATCCTGATGCCCTTACCCACCAGCAATGTAACTTTCAGTCTTGTATTCAGCCTTCTAAACCTTGGTTTCCTCATCTGCGAATATTTAACAACGGGCGAACACAGGCATTGACAAACCAGAAAAGGTGTTGGTTCAGTCCATGCACTAGAATGATTTGCACTCCCCTCCTTTTGTTGGTGTATGTAAAGTTAAAAGTATATAGTCTGTGCCTTACACATAGTAGTATCTCAATTAATGTTTATTAAATTGAAATGATGGAAATTAAATTTTTTAGGTGAAAGGAAATGGTTATGACTATTAAATTGCCTGAAGAGAATGATGCTGTTTGGTTTTTTTGGTTATTTATTGTGATCTTTTGATGATGTATGGTTATTAAATATTTCTGATGATAGGTTCCTCATGTATATTGAGTTTTATGAAACAAAGGATCAGCCAGATATAAAGCCTAATAGACCAGAAGCAGCTTGATATCAAGAACCATTTCTTACTTGTTTTAGTCCTAGAGTCTAGCTCAAGACCTGACATACAATAGGAGCTTAATCAACATTTGTTGAATAAATAAATGAATAATGACACTAAATCCACAAAACAGAAGGGGAAAGGTTTTGATACATTTAATCTTCAATGTTTGAAAGAAATTTACATGAATGTTTTCATAAAACAGGAAGAATAAGAGAGACAGAGAGAGTGGTAATGAAAAAGGGAAGAGGGAGGGAGGGAGAGGGGAAGCTGAAAAAATTCAGTTAATCTCTGAATTTTCCCAAATTCATTCATGGTTGTAGATCTAGCCAGACCTTATCCAGGCAATAGTGAGTTTCCAGAGAAGACAAATAGCTTTATCGCCTACTAGCTTCTTTGAATCCTATCAGAATAGGACCTTATACATAATACTAGAGGCTCAGTGCACAATTAAATTGTGCAGGGTCCCTAGGCCTAACTGCCATTAGGACCATGTCCACTGCCCAGCGTCACTCCTCCACCTCCGTGGACCCTGCCTGTGAACTTCCATGCTCACAGCCCTTGCCCTGCAAGGCTCCTCGGCCTCGGCCCACCCCGTGCTGCGACACTCCTCCATCTCAGCCACCCCACAAAGCTCCACACTCACAGCTCCCACCCTGCCTCTGCCGCACTGCGACGCTCCACGCTGACAGCCCCCACCCCATGAGGCTCCTCAGCCTCTGCTGCCCATGCCCCGCAATGCTCCTCTGCCCCAGCAGGCCTGCGATGCTCCACACTCGCCGCCCCTGCCCCTCGACACTCCTCCGCCTCAGCCACCCTGGGAAGCTCCACGCTAAAAGCCGCGCTCCATACCACAAGGCTCCTTGGCATCAGCTGCTGTGATGCTCCTCCGTCTCACCACCCCACAAAGCTCAATGCTCAAAGCCCCCGCCCTGTGAGGCTCCTCAGTCTCCACGGCACCGCCCAGCCATGCTGTGAAAGCCGGACCAGTCCTTTGGTCATTAGGGCCCACAGCTCCCCCTCCCTCAGCTCCCTAGCCTGGTGTTCGGTTGTCCATCCGGTCGTTTTGGACATTATGAACCCTGGCTCTTTATATATATACTAGGGGCTTGTTGCACAAAAATTTGTGCACTTGGGAGGTCCCTCAGCCCAGCCTGCACCCTCTTGCAGTCTGGGACCCCTCTGGGGATGTCCACCTGCTGGCATGCCTGGCCAGCCTGGGTGAGGAATTGATGGCTGTTTGCAAGCTGGCCAAGGCCCCATTGGGGTATGGCCAGCCTGGGTGATGGGCTGAGGGCTGTTTTCAGGCTTTCAGGCTACCCACAGCTCCCATTGACTCAACGTCCCAGCAAGGCTGGCTGGAAGCAGGTTTCTGGGGTTTATTTATCTTCTATAATTAATACACTGTTCCTTTAAGCTGAGGCCTAGGCAGGTAAAGAAGACTCCTATCTGCTTCAGCTCTGTGACTTCTATAATTGAAAGAATGTTGCCTTAGTAGATACGCCCAGCCGGCCTAGGCAGACAGTTTACTCCTGGTGCAACAGAAGCCTGCTGTTTACTCTAGCTCCATGACTGCCAGCCTCCATCTTGGCTGGGTTCATTTGCATACAGCCACTCTGATTGGCTGGTGAGCGTGGCTTAAGCATCCTGTAGAAATGGTCAATTTCAATATTACTCTTTTATTAGATTAGATGTTTGAGTTTATTCATTCAAGCATATATTCAACAAATATTTATTCATTGTTGCTAAGGATAATATACAAGATACTTGTCATCAAAGGGGGCAAAGAATACATATGCAGTAATAATACCTAGATCATCTTTTAAAGGGGTCACATGAGCAAACAAAGCTATGGGTAAAAATTCAGAAAATGAGAATGGACACCCAGGACTAGGGTTAGTATGGAAGGACTTAGGAATATTAGGGAGCTTTTCTCTGGGCTTATCAGAAGGTGGTAGGGGTGAGCAATGGCCAGAGTGAAAATTTTTTAAGCATCTAAAATGTATCAAATATATCAAGTGTTTTACCAACATTATCAATTCTCTCTCTCTCTCTCATACACACTGACTTAATATTTTCCCCACTTTATTTTTTTATGCTTGTATTGATTTTAGAGAGAGAAGGGAGAGAGAGAAACATAATGTGAGAGAGAAACATCGATCGGTTGCTTCCCAAACACACCAGAAACCAAACCCACTACCTGGGCATGTGTCCTCACCAAGAACCCAAGCAGCAACCTTTCAGAGCACAGGAAGACACTTAACCCACTGAGCCATACTGGCCAGGCCAATGTTATCCCCACTTTAAGAGCCGAGAGAATATCAATATTTCTAGAAATTAAGGCTCAAGTTCTCAGAACTAGCAAATGTCAGAGTCAGGATTTGAACTCAGATCAGTCCTTCTCCACCTACTCAGCATTCCATGCATTTACTGGAAGAGAGGCGATTAAGAATAAAATTACAGTCCTGACCGGTTTGGCTCAGTGGATGAGCAGCA
>PVJC01012304.1:0-39842 GCA_004026665.1 Murina feae
GCCTGGTCACCCCCAACTGCCCTCCCCTGCCGGCCTGATGGCTCCCAACTGCCGCCGCCCCCCCCCCCCCGCTGCTGGCCTGGTCACCCCTAACTGCCTTCCCTGCCAACCTAGTCGACCCATGCAGCCTGCTGTTCAGTCATTTGGTCAACCCTCTCTAATCTCCCTGCCGGCCTGGTTGTCCCATGCAGCCTGCTATTCAGTTGTTACTGTGACTGCATCCCAGACAATTTGCATATTATTAGTATAGTTTATTTGCTAATATTGTGTTACTTTGAATTCCCTGTGCATAATTTTCAAAGTTTTTATAATAAATTTCTATGTTTTTATATTTATCTTATTCATTCCAAATAATGTAACTTACTATGCATAAAAAATGTTCTGCTCTGTTCCGAGTGTTGGGAACCCTTACCTAAGAGCTACCTATAACACACATCATCATAGCCCTGGCTTGTGTGACTCAGGAGGGTGGGCATGGTCCTGTGCACCAAAGGGTTGACCTTTGGATACTGAGGTTGAGGGCTCGATCCCCAGTAGGGGTCCCGTGCAGGAGGCAGCCAATGGATGGCTATTATGCTCTCACATGGATGTTTCTCTCTTCTCCTGTCCTCCCTAAAAATCAATAGAAAAAAATTTTAAAAACCCACCATCATAGAATGCTGTAAGATTAATGTTAAACTGATAGCCATCCTACTTCTAGAAGCTGATAGTGATTAGGTAAAATTCAAAATAGAGTATTTGAAGCAGAGTATTGGGGAAAAAATACAGAAAAGAGTTAGCAGCTTTGCCTTTGTCCCGAATACTGCTGTGCCACAGATATCTGTTGGGCAAAGGTCTTTGGATAATTGAAAATCTATACCTGCCAGCGGGATTTCTGGAGAGGGCTGTGAACCAGAGTTGAGTAGGATTGTTTCCCTTGGCGAGGCATTCTCTCTCAAAGGAAGCTCTTGAACATTCCCTAGTTGATCACTGACTAAGTGGGCCAGGGAAGATTTTCAGTGTTGTTTGCCGGCTAGGGTAGGGATGACATCAGCAACCAGGACACCTACTGCCACAATGAAGCAACCCTGTTTCTCTTTCCTGCCTCATTTTGACATGCAATTCACTAGAATGAGATGTTTCTGTTTACAAGCAAATGGAACCCTTCCTCAATTACAGGGTGTGCAGGGGAAGACTTGGCTTTTAGGGACTTGTCTTTTGGTCATGTTCACTCGCCAGACCCCATTCATTATTTATTGCTCAGTGGTTCTGAATTTCAGTGCCAAGTGGCCAGTCTGGTGATTCAAATTGCAGACAAAAACATGACAGTAATCCTGGGATCTGTACGAGTTCTTTCCTGTGATAATTACCACCCTCATCTCTTAGGGGTGACGGTGGTTGGGGCATTTTTAAGGAAGAGGTTCATGTTCTGTTTGGAGGCCACTCATCTGTTCTGTTTGAGTTACATGTTTTGAAATGAAATGCTGAATTGGCTGTTATCCTTTATAAATCAGGAGATTGTACACATGAATGTAGTCTTCCAGTTTTTCTTGAAAAATAGACTAGGAGGCCTGGTGACATGGAGCTCTCATTCCTACTAAAGAGTGGTGTGGCTCCCTTTTAGACGGTCCCATTTGCCACAGTCCCCACCACTGATTTTTCTGTTAGATAGTTTCTGTTGAACTCATCTACGTTGCCTGCCTGCCCTCAGAGTCTTCTGATCTTACCTTCAGGTTCATGGCTCTCTAGTCTGTCTGTTCCACTTTCACCCTCATTTAGTGGAGGAATTCCTTCTCAGGGTCTTTGCTTAAGCTGTTCCTTACAGTAATTGTTGCAAGGCTCCTTCTGACCAAGTTCTACAATCTGGATCCCAGTAGAACAAGTCCTTGTCCATAGTTTGCAGCTGTCAGTGCTCTCTGGGTTCCCCCCTGAGTAAACATCCCTGGTTCCTTCAACATCTCCTCATGTGACTTGCCTTGTTCCCTCAACAGTCTAATTATTGTTGGGTTACTATTCCCTTGACTTAGTTTGTTTTGTTTGTTTTTTTAATTCTTATCGTTAAAGTCCCCAAAGCCCCAACACTTCCATAAGAAGTGCTTTAACTGGTGTGGGATGTCCCAGTATGCCTCCAGCATAGCATCAAACTGCTCAGCGATCTTACAAAACGCTTAGCATCTGCGGCTTTTAAACTGGATAGGGCGCCAGACATCTGGACATTTGCAAACTGGATGCAGACGAGTCCTCATTTAAAAAAATGTACTAAGTAGAATCGGTCCATTTTATTTGACTTGCAGCGTTTAGGTACTTGGACTTATAAACGGCCATTTTATTACCGCAATAGGGAACTGCTTATTTTGCTTTCTTGACCTTTATGGCATTTCTTAGGTTGTGAAATGATTTCACAAGAGTTGTGTCTACTTCCCAAGATAAGAGGCGTAAGATCCTTTTGCAGAAGGCACTTAGATGTTTCACATCTGAGATAATGTCCAGACTAAGTTTCATAGCTCACATGGTAGAGAAAAATAATATTGATAGAGTAGGTTTTTTCTCTTTCCTACTTTAAATATTAACAAGTATGAAGTACGGGAATTTTTATCACTGCTTTTAAAAGGAATCATATTTCTTAGATAAAGTTGGAACTTCAGAGTCCAGCCACACCAATGCACCCATCACTTTCTCAGCGCCTGGCAGGGGACCAGTTAGCAGTGTTTGAATTCTTCTCGTGACAGAGAACTCTCTGCATTGTGAAGTATACATCGCAAATGGCCTGATTAACAAAAAGTTCTTCCTTGTATTGATCAGGCATCTGCCTTCCTGTAGCCTGTTTCAGAATGAAACATTTTGTTTCACCAGCATCCTTTAGACCAGGGTTTCTCAATCTCAACATTATTGACATTTCTCGTGGGGGCTGTCCTGTGCATTGTAGGATGGTTATCAGTATCTCCGGCCAGTCCCCATCAGATAAGACGCCAGTAGCACCCACTCCCAGTTGTGACAATTAAAACTGTCTCCAGACTTTGCCAAATATCTTTGGAAAGCAAAACTGCTCCAGTTGAGAATCACTGCTATAGGATGATGTTCTAGCTGCCCTGATTCAGAATGAAATATTGTTTCCTTATCAAGCAAGAGTATAAGTTGCTTTAAAAATATTGTTATAGAAAAACGTCTGAGGTCCTCTGCATCTAATTATGAGCAGGAGTTTCCATAATAAGAAACTGCATCTGATCAGGGGAGGGAATGGGTGTAAAGTTACAGAAATTTGAACTTTCAGAGTGACACCTTTCTGTAATTTTTGAATTTGTAAACAACAAATATGTAATGTTACCTGTTAAGTAACAACAAAAGATGCTATGATAGAAAAGTAGTAATAAATTGCTTAGAAATCAGGGCTGCAAGATTGACAGTCTCCTGCCTTCATCCTATTGTGAAATATCCAAAGCAGATTTTATCTTCTTAATCATTCAGTTTGAAACCGGGGTCAATTGTGAGATTTAAGAAATCCCTTTCATTGGCTTTAGTCGGAAGTAAACTGGTCTGTTATTTGCTCTCTGATCTCATTCTGTAACTTTCTATGCTTGGTATTCATTTTCTATTGCAACTATAACAATTGATCACAAATTTATTGGCTTAAGGCAACACAAATTTATCTCACAGTTGTGTTTGTCAGACGTCTAAAGTGGCCTTGCTGGGCTAAAATATATGTGCTTTCTAGCAGCTGCATTCCTTTCCGGAGGCTCTAGAGGAGAACCTAACTCCTCACCTTCTCCAGAAAGGCCCTCGCATGCTTTGGCTCATGGCCCCACCCTTCCACCCTCAAAGCCAGCAATAGTGGGTTGAGTTTTCTCTCATCTGATCACTCTGACTTCCTCTTCTGACTCTCTCTTCCACTTTTAAGGGCCTTTGTGATTATATCAGGCCCATCTGGATAGTCAGGATAATTTCTCTAAATTCAACTAATTAGCATCCCTAATTCCATCTGTGACCTTAATTTCCCTCTGCCGTGTAACATAACATATTCATAACTAGAAATTATTAGGGTGTGGATTCCTTTTTTTGGAGGGCGGGGGTTGGAGTAGTCTCATTATTCTGCCTATCATATCCTCGCATTCCAAAAGTTAATCAGAAAGAATTTGACAAAGAGATCACTGATGCTTATGAAAGAGCATTTTCTTTCTCTTCACCGGTAACAGAAGACTTAAGGCCCATACCCTAATCTGTTGCCAGAAGTGGGGTTCGCATGGACTTATTCATTAGCTCTTGACAGACATTCTGGTCTTGGACATTTTACTGTTTGGTTTATCTTTTATTTCAAAAGGGACATGACGCCTGATGAGAATTTAACAGTGACAGACAAATGGGGAAAACAGGATTTGCAGAGGTCATGGTGGTATATATGGAGATCCCAGCTGAGAATTGAGGAGCACATAGGAAACCGTGGTTTCAGGAGTAGATACTAAGTCCACAGACGAAGGGCAAAAATATACCTACTTCTAAATTGGTTGAAATAGGACGTGTTCTCTGACCTCTCACTTAAAGTTCTTCTTGACCTTCCAGGATGGTATTTTATCTAGTCGTCAAGGAGCCAAAATTAAAGAAAATTATTTTCTACCTTTAGTATTTAACTCATTATGGATTTTTAAAAAGTAGATATTCTCATTGATTTAATCTTGTGGAAAAGAGAAAAGTCGAGGGGAGGATAAAAAATTACCTTTAGTTTCTAACTATGCAAAACTTTCTAAAGAAGATAAGCTTTGTAAATATTTGTTATTTGTTTTGTTTCTTCTTATTCTTTATGTTCCTCCTTTTATGTATCTGGTATCACAGACAATTCTCTTAAATCTTTACATAGCATTTTACTAAATATTAAACAAACTCCTTAAATATCCTCTTAACATGATTTCTTACTAGTAAAGCAATACATTTATTGTAAAATACATACAACATAATGGAGAAACACCCATAATTCCATTACCCTTATTATATTAATAGTTGTTTTAGTATGAACTTTTGCATGGCAATTTTATATATTTTTCCAAATAAAAATGCATTGTAAACAGTTTCCTAAGTCATAAAGAATTATTTTGTAGTTATCACATAAATAACAATAAAATCCCATTGATATTCTCTTATTGTTTAATATCTGTATGATTTCCATGTGCATATGTGTGTGTGTTGTCTCTTACAAATAGAGTTGGAATAAACTCCATGGTGTACTACATTTTTAGGGTTATACTTCCATGTGTATAAGATGTTTTTGTGTGCTGATCTCAGAAATGTTGTGTGAAGGTCAAAGGTTCCCAAATTGCCTTCCAAAAAATCAGTAAACCCTTTATACTTCCACTAGAATTGCTGAATTTGCTTTGGTAAATTTTGCATTGTTAAAGAACACATTAACCATTTTGTGAAGTATATGACTGTCTAATCACTATTCTGTACACCTGAAACTAATACAAAATAATATCAAATGTAAACTAATTGAAAAAAATCTAAAAAATGGGTAAGTTCTGTGTTCTGGATTTAGGGTGTTCAGTTACTGCTCTGTGTGGCCAGCTAGAAAATTTCGTATTGCCTGATGGTGAGGATAATGGGTTTTCATAGGTTATGATAATGAAGGCTATGTATCAAGAGTTTTAGTGTTGTCACTTTGGAATCATCAGTTCTAAATGCCCCAAATAAAAATTAGACTTTTCAGGGTCCTGGTTCTCAAATATGAATGCATTTCTAGCTAGCTCATTTTCTGTAGAAAGATTGCTTTGAGAGTTAAAATTTTTTATGAATTATTCCTCTGTGTTTGTTCAGAGTCAGAATCCCTTGTGCTCATTCTCTCAGATCTCAATGACCATCTGAAGGTGAAAGACTCCAGTGTCCAGGGAGGATGGGGACTTGTGGCCATATATAGTAGTTCTTTGTTCATCAAAGCAAGAAGCACTGTTTTCATTTTAGTAAGATGGGAAATATTTGCACATGTTCCCCAAAGTGTTACTTATAATAAAATAACACAAAATAAGAAAACAGCATATATAAGAAATAAAGCTAGAGAAGTGCTACAAATACTACAGTATACTCATCCTCTATCTGTAATTCAAGATAAAGACAACACTAGGCCAACATAAAATTCATGCATGTATTGATTAGACTAATTCATTTGTAGATTTTTCTCATTGAAACCAGAGGAATGTATTATTAAGGACTATGATCGAACTGTGAGGAATCTAAAAAGATGAAAGATATTGGACATTTCTCAGGAGCCGTTTCCATCTATTTGGGGAAAGAAAATGGACAAGAAAATATTTTACATGTTTAAAAGTGACATGAATTAAATGCAAAGTAACGATGTGGAGTGAGCATGGTCCATGGGTGCTGAGGAGGCACGGGGGAAGCTGATGTTGTCCTTGACTCTGGAAGGATGAGGCTGAAGCCTGGGACCAAGAGCTGGGTATAAGGAGGACAGCTAAGCCGTGCTTCGAAACTGAACCAAAGGCAAAGAGAAGATGTTCTCTGTTTTGCTTTGAGGAGGATGTTTTCAGATCTTCATTTGTAAGGAATAGGAAAACAGTGGAGGAGAGAAGACTTTACATGACAGGGAGAGAGGTGAGCTAAAGTGTAAAGAAGGGGCTGCCGTGAAATCACAAGGGCACAAGTTGAGCTGATCTGAGACTGTGGGCACACCTGGTGCAGTGAGCAGGTTGAGGCTCTGGACCCCGCTACTGACCTCCCACCATACACATGCACACACACGCACATGTCATTGACTAGGGACACACGAAGACTCCCTTCTGCAGTGCTAAAGTCACTCCTGCAGGTGTTCATTGTCCCTCTGGTGAGGGGGGGGGCTCCCTCCTAGGCTGACTTCTATGTATAAGATGCCCCTCAATTTTCAGTCTAATGATTTTAGAAAAAATAGCATCTTATACATGGAAAAATATGGTAAGTCACAAGTTGAATACATTAATAAGGAATTTACATACCTTTGTAAACAGAAACAAACACTATGTATACTGTTAGTTCAGCCTACCTGTTTAGCCAGAGGACTCAAGAGTTTCAGTTATTTCTCTTAAAGTAGATGGTTTTGCACCCTGTTTGTTTCTCTGTGTATGGTTTTGTCCCATTTCCCAGGTAAGGTAGACCCCTTCCTGTGGCTGCTAGCCTTTCATGTAGTCAAGTGGTTCTCAACCAGTGGCAGTTTTATCATCTGCACCCCAAGGGGACACTTGGAAATGTCTGGAGACATTTTTATTTGTCAAAACTAAGAGGGTGCGCTGCTACTGGCATCTGGTAGGGAGAAGCCTGGGATACTGCAAAACATTCTTACTGCACCAAACAGCTCCTCAATAAAGTGTTACCTGGTCCCAATGTCAGTGATGCAGAGGGTGAGCACTCTGATGGAGCCCCGGCCTGCACTGCTGATGCTGCCTTGGAAACTCAGCAGGATAAATTCACCAACGTGCGGATCACTGGCCTCTTTTCTCTCTCAGAATGTAGTCTCTGGAGCTTAGTATATTTTGTTTCCAGTGGCTACGCTTGTTTTTGATGAAGCAGGACAAGGGACATTCATTGAGAGTTGGTGTGTTTGGCTCCAAGCTGGCATCTTCAGACACCCTGTGGGATAGGGATTGTTAATCCCCTTTCACTCACTGGGAGATTTAGGTCTCCCATGTGCTGTGACTGGGCCAGGGTTAAGCCTTCTGATTGCAAACCCAGGCCCTGCCCATTGCCCTTGGCAGCCTCCATATTCATTGTCCAGATCTCGATAAAAGAGCCCAGGTGCACCTCCGTAAAGGGTAGGACTCGCCGCTGTTGCACACCTGATGACCGGTGGTGACCAGGGAACAAGCTGTTTTGATCCCAGCTTAGCCACTACTTTGTTGTGTGGTTTCAGGCAAGTGGCTTCCCCTCTCTGGGCCTCAGTTTCCTTGTACGTAAAATCAGGGGATTAAATGCATGTCTCATAGTTTAACCAGAAGTAGAATAAGTTATGTCCATTTTCATCTGAACTACAAAACCAGGCACTCTTTGAAGTGTGTTATTTCTCTTTCATTTGTCATCCTACACCTCCTCCTCCCCTCCCGAAATACTCACACACACTTATACAAACCACGTCACACACACTGGGACTCCTTCAATAGCTAAGCACAATGCTTGGCTCATGAGTACTAATTTGAAATCATATAAACACAACCAATATTTTTTTAAAGGAAAAATGCCTACCCCAAACTTTCCAAATGAAACTAAGCATACCCGTCTCCTAAAATTGTTGCTCCAAAGCAAAGCCCCAAATCCAATATTATCTCTGAATTGAACCTAAAATATCTAAAGGTCTAACTTATTTCTGACAGGAAGCATTTGTTTGGATTTAATTGCCCAAGAAATGAACTAGGCTTTTGTTTCTTTGCCTTTTTACCTACTCAAGTAATTCATGTGCATTGTTGAAAAATTTTAAAGTACATGTTTAAAAAAAAAATAAATAAATCACCTATAATTCCACCACTCAAATAATAACCATTGAGAACATTCTGGCTTAACACCCATCTAGATTTCCCTCTTATTTGTGTATTAATGTATTTATTTAAATAAAAATGAGAGCATACTCACTGATAGTCCTTTGTCTTTGACCTTGAAAGACTGGGTTTGTGGATCAAACCTCTAAAACCTGTCAATCACAGGAGTCACCCAAGTTTTCAAAGCCTCCATGTTTTTCACTGTAAAATGAAAGTAATACTATCTGCCCAACTCTGTTCCTTGTTAGGAGGTCTAGAGATTACATAAAGTACCTAACCAGACAGTGCCGGCACATAAATAAAAAAGTAATTTGTGCCTCATAACACTTGTTATTTTTTCATTTATTGATTATTTTATTTTTATTTTTCACCTATAGTTAGCATACAGTAGTACCGTATTATCTGGCGTATAAGACGACTGGGCATATAAGACGACCCCCAACTTTTGAGAAGATTTTCCTGGATTAAAAAGTCATCTTATACACCAGGAAATACGTATATTAGTTTCAGCTGTACAACATTTGTATAACTTACTAACATTTATATAACTTAAAAAGTGATCACTCCGAAGTTTAGTGCCCATCTGACATCCTCATATCACCTTTTAAAATTTCTGTTGGTTTGCAACCTCAGGAGCTTCTGAGGTGGAATATGAAACCAGGCCCCATACATACAGAAGGCAGGGAGAGACCACAGAGAGACGCAGACCACGCTAGGCGGGTAAATGGCAGTTTAATAAGCAAGGGGACTTACCTACGTGGCTTTTCTTCAGCAGCCACAAGATGAGTAGATTTCAGCTCCCGCCCACAATAAGTAATCTTAAAGTTTCTTGAAATCCTAATAACCATAAACCACTAATTAGAGGCCTTAGCTGAGTTTAGGCACGTGTACTGTCCAGATGGTTTCAATAACACATTATTATCTCAAGGCTGTGTCCTTGGGCAGCTTCTAACATGAAGAAGGCAAGCAGAATGCACGTTCCCAGAATAGGAGAGGCAGGGAGGAGCCTGCATCGAGCCTGAGGATCAACAGGGAAGAAGTCCTGTCCTCTCCATGATCTCCAACAACTTACCTAAACAGTAATCGAATTTGTATTCAGAAAGTCTGTTACCATCAAAATACTTCTTTGCTTATCTTTAAGAGTTTTGCTAATATTATAGCACTACTAAACCAAGATCAACTGGGAAACCCATCCCTGCTTCTCCTCTCAGATGCCCGTGACTTGTCAATCAGGAGCTTTTGTTGGTTCTAGAACCTGAAAAGTCACATTCCTACTGCCTGTCACTACCAGAACCAATGACTAGAGATGAGGATTGATTCTTTATGGGTGCTTTATTCAGATGGCTGGCGACCTGAATAGACCACAGGTTATATACCCTAAAAGACCATGATTACGTACCCTCTTCCATCTCATCTCGAGTCCACCTTTTTTATAAGGACAAGAAAAGTGTAGGTAAAAGGCATTTGGGATTCAGGATAAATTAGGTAAGGGGTTTGTAATTCAGGGAAAAGGTTCATCGGATAAAAGCAATTTCATTTCCTTTCACCTGCTACCTGGTGATCCTTTACCTGCGTCCTGGGTGGCTGACATTCTCTCTCTGGAGCTCAATGGCTCAGATATTGTCTTGATCACCTGGAACACAAAGGTCTAATTGCTTGTGGATGTCCTGGAGTCTTGGTAAGTCCAGTCATACATTTCTGTTCCTGGAACAACAGCCTTCTATATGCATTAATCACCAAGACTATTAACTGTATAACGAAAGCAAAACATTTTTAACTTCTTGAGTTCCCCATGGTTTCTTCCAGAAGCATGCTTCGTCAAGTCCTCTTCCTGTTCCCAGGAGTTCTCATTCAGGATTTTAGAAAATGTAAAACTGATTGAGAAAATGCTTAAAATATACTCAGAAGACTGAAATCAAAATCGTCTTATGTCTTTTTCTTCAGGCTTTTGCCACAGCATCCGTAATTGAGTTTCAAAAGGGCTTCTTATCTAGAACTGCCCCTTTCACTCAAACCTCCTGAGAGAGGACTGGCTTCTGGTTCCCCCAGGTTAAACTTTCTTTCAGAAAAGAACAATGGTCCCATTTTTCCTTGCCTTATGAGCACAGGTGGCATTCCAAGAACATAACTATTTGCTCCGAGGTTCCCCCTTCCCTCTCCACCCTTCTTAAGTATTGTCTATTATCTGTCTCCTCCCTCAAACAGAGAAGTTACCTCACAAACCACACTCTGAACCATTCAAGCTCTTTATTTAGGACACAGCCTCACTCACTCTTGCTGGAGCTTGGCAGCCACATGGTGATGGTTGTCTACTGCTTTGGGCACAGCTGTCTTGCCATCAGCTGGAGACAGTCCCGGCCTTTCTTTCCATCCAGCAAAGCACACCAGAGGCAGTGGGAGAAGGCAGCTTGGTGTCACTGGGAAGGTGGCGGGAGGCAAGGGATCCCCTTAGCGTCCTTCTACCTCTCGGTACACTGGGGTGGAAGGAGGAAGACCTGCCACAGTCCTGCTCACTTCAGAGGCTCACTGTGGACTTCAGGCAAGTTGCATGGCCTTTCTCTTTTCTTTGATCTCCATCCCCCAAACTGGAAAATGGAGGTGCTAACATTTGCTTCTTTTCTCTTATGCCCACTAGACCTTTATTTCCACTAAGTCTTGTAAATTATCTGTTTAGCATTCATTGTGATTATTTGAAAGTCTCTTTTCCTGGGGGATTTTGAAGTAAAAAAACAAAATTACACCTATGTTGAATAAGTAGGACAGGGAGAGCCAGATACCATGTGATTTCATTTATATGTGAGATCTAATAAAATAAATGAACCAACAGAACAGAAACAAACTCATAGATACAGAGAACAAACTGATGATTGCCTGATGGGAGGAAAAAGGAGGGGATGGGTGAAAAAGGTGACAGGATTAAGAAGTACACATTGACAGCTATGAAATAATCATGGGAATGTAAAGTACAGCATTGGGAATGTAGTCAATATTGTAAGAACTATGTATCGTGTCAGGGTGATACTAGACTTATTGGGGTGATCATAAGTTACATAAATGTCTGACCACTATGTTGTACACCTGAAACTAATATAATACAGTGTGTCAACTGTAATTGAAAAATAAAATTTTTAAAAATACAATGGCATAGTTTAAGCATGCAAAAAAAACCCCAATTTTTTTTTATCCCAAACATAGTGACTGACACACAGACACTCTTAAAATTGAATAAATGAAATCATAAACAATTAAATGAATAAATGAATGAGTCAGCTAATCATTAGATCATTCAGAAGATGAGATCAGCTAGCACTTGTGGCAGGGTGATGAAAAACTCGCAGCAATTAGTACTTGTTATTCCATTGCAGCAGTTTCTGAACACTCTGTCTCAGGACGAGCTGTGCCAAAATCCCTAGAAAACGAAAATGCAGACGGCTGGGCCTGCCTTCTGAGGATTCTGAGTCAGTAGGACTGGGGTGGGGCTCAGGAATCAGTACGTTCAAAGTTCCCCCAAGAGCATTTGTCGCGTGGGTGGGGTCAGATTGGGAACTCGGGTGTGCCCTTTCACCTGGCCTTAAGTGTCCCCTCCTGCACTCTGAGGACCAAAGGTGATGGCCGTGGCACTGGTCTGGAAAGAAACATGGGGAGGGCTGAGCACCCCATCCTGCTTGGAGGATTTGGGGGAGCCCTGCCAGCACCTGGCTGTCTCTAGTTCTTCCTGAGGTTATGGACAGGGAAGATGTGATGAATACTAAGTTGGGTAAGCTAACCTTTGGGTCATGAAATGTTTCTAAAAATTATTGCTGATCTCCTTATGTACTCAATTTGTCTTCCTTTTTTCTTGTTTTCATCCCTGGTGATTTTCCAAATGGGATGAATGACATTCCCTTTATTTAGTTATAGGCTGTGAGCATCAGGGATGGAATTTTCTAAAGTCCTCTGTTCATGACCCTGTAAATACTTTCTGTGGATGATATTATGTGGTGGAAAACCAAGCTGTGACAGTATACAGAGGGTGGGAGCTGGCCAGCAGACAGCCTGACTTTAGGTCAACTTCTCTTGTTTACTTAGGAAACTCAGTAGCTATTTCCCTGGATACAGACATAGTACTCTGCAGCTTTTTAGCATGTTGCTCTAAATATATATCAGGGCACAAACAATGAGACAGAGTCTCATCTCTCTGGGGAACAATTTCTAAATCTTAGTTATGTCATCTTCTCAGTCCAAGAAGTTCCTGAAAACCTTAGCATCATTAAATGAATTGTATTTATTAACTTAGAACATTGTAGCCTCCGACTGAGCAGGAATTGAGACTATGCGGAGTTGGTCTGCTGTGGTTAAAGCAGGGACTGAGACATTCTGAGTTCAAGCCCCGCTGGCTGATAAGGACAAATTAATTCAACTCTCCTTGTCTCAATGTCCTCATCAGTAGAATGGGGATAATTAAGCCTCCCTCACAGACTGTTTTGATCATGATTGAATAAGATAACATGCCAGAAGCTGTGCAGAATGCTTGGGATGTAAGAAGCCTTCAACTGTCAGCAGCATTATTATTCAGTTAGTGAACAAACTTTACAGGAAGAACAACTAAGTGCCGCCTATATATATATATATATATATATATATATATATATATATATATGCCTAAGTGACCGAATGACCAGTCGATCAGTTGCTATGATGTGCACTGACCACCAGGGGACAAATGCTCAGCGCAGGAGCTGCCCCCTGGTGGTCATTGTGCTCCCACAGTAGAAGTGCTTCTCAGCTGACCAATGAGTGCCAGATGTAGGGCTCATGGCTGGTGAGCACCGCTGGGACAGCGCGAGCCTCTCCAGATTGGGACTGACTGGGTGCAAGCCCACAGCAGGCACAGCGAGGTCGGGATGAGCACTCCCGGTAGGCAGCGTTGGACTGCTGGTTTTGGCCCAGTTCCTGCAGGCCATGACAAGGGACCCCACTGGTGCATAAATCAGTGCACTGAGCCTCTAGTTTTAAAATAAAAAGACATAGTATAGTGATTTGTACTTGTGAAAAGGTATCTACCATGTATTATACAATTAAAATGTAAGTAGAATTACAGTATGAAGTTTTGTAAATAAAAATTTAAACTATAGGTATGCATATGTATATTTATATGTATGTGTGTGTATTGTGTATATGTGCATGTATTCAAACAGAAATACATATGGAAAAGATCAGCTAACAAGTGGTTATCAATAAAGAGGCAACTCAAGTTTTTATTTACCTTATTTTTGAAATCATGAATAATCTATACTAATAAAAGGATAATATGCTAATTAGACCGGTCAACAGGTCATCTTCTGGATGTCCCACTTCCTTTTGGAAAAAGCCATGGTAGTGGGGGCCAAAGCAGAGGCAGTTAGGAGCAAGATCAGGCTGGCAGGGGAGGGCAGTTAGGGGTGAGATCAGGCTGGCAGGGAGTTAGGAGCAAGATCAGGTTGACAGGGGAGGGCAGTTGTGGGCAAGATCAAGCCATTAGGGGAGGGCAGTTGGGGGTGAACTGGCCTGCAGGGATGGTAGCTGGGAGCCACCAGGTCGGCAGGGGAGGGGCCATGGGGGGTAACCAGGCTGGCAGTAGAGGGCAGTTGGGGACATTAGGCAGGCAGGCAGGTGAGTGGTAGAAACCAGTGGTCCTGGATGACGAGAGGTGGCCAGGCTGAGGGACACCACCCCATGCACAAATTTTGTGCTCCAGGCCTCTAGTTATATATAAAATTATAAATGATACTGACATAAGATAAAACACAATCAACCAAAATTATAATTTAAAGAGTTACACTATAAAATTTTTTCTGACATATTTATATAGATAAAGTTAGTAAATACAGTCATTCTGCATGCAGCCCAAGCAGCATAGAGTTCCAGCGGCAATTTTCCTAGCAACATGCCTGGACTTTTATAAGCTGTGTGATAAGAGCTGACCTTCCTATCTCCTCTGAAGCCTTTCTCTGGATTCCTGCCGCCCTGAGAATTTGTGCTGTATCATTTAAGAACTAGAGGCCTGTTGCAGGAAGATTCCTGCAAGAATAGGGCTTCCTGAGCCAGAGCAAAGCAGAGAAGGGAGTGAATTCTCCGCTGCCTCGTCCCTCCCTTCTCTGCCACCTCAGCTCCCTCCCTTCTCCCTTCTCTAGTCTCCGCAGCTGCCTCGGCTCCCTCTTGTCTCCACCATCTCCGCTGCCTCGGCTCTGTTCCCTTCTCTGCTGGTTCGCTCCCTTCTGCAGCACTTGGCTTCCTTCTACTCTATCTTCAGTCTTTGCTCTGTGCCTGTGTATGCAAATTAACCACCATTTTTGTTGGGTTAATTTGCATATCGCTCTGATTGGCTGATGGGCGTAGCGGAGTGATACCAATTTGCATATTACTCTTTTATGGGTGTAGATTTTAAACGTCTCTATAATTTGCTATCCTTTTGTATTAGATGTGCTCATTTTATCTTGGAAACCTCGTTGTAAGCTCTTTTAGAGCAGGGATTGTGTCAAATTCTGCAGCATTTTCCCAATTGTTGACATAGCAGAGGGTGTGTAGTATTGGCTCAGTAAATACTCATTGACTAAATGACTGCAGATCAGATATTAGTCGGGATAAGCCATGCTGGGCTGCAATGATGCAGTAACAACTCAACCTGGAGATTTCAATGGCTTCACCACAGAAGTCTATTTCCTATTCAGGAAAGGCCATGTGGTTGGGAGGGGCTCCTCTCTCTTTGTGACAGGGACCCAGGCTTCCTTTGTTTTGAGAACCACACATGGCTTCTGAATCAGGGATAGAAAGGGGTAGAGAAGACATACCGACTCTTAGTGGTTCCAGTGGCAAATAGACCACTTCCATTCAAATTCCCATTTGTCAGAAATCAGTCCAGTGGCCCCACCCAGCACAAAGAAGGCCAGGAAGTGTAGGGGAGCACAAAGCTACTCTGGAGCACTGATCGTGTGTGCCACCCACCGGTCTATGTTTATATCTTTCTGCAGAATAACTATGCCAACTAGTCATTAGCACTAGTCTAGGGCCTGGGAATATAACAGGGAAAAAAACATAACCAGTCAAAATTCTATACACTCACAGGACTGACTTTCTAGTAGAGAAAGAGAAATAATTAACAAAAATGTCTAGAGCATGTGTATTAGTTGGTGATAAATATTATAGAGAAAAATAAAGTTCAGGGGTAGGACATGTATTGGTGTGGAGAAGAGGGGTGGGTTGTAATTTTAAGTTGATCAGGGAAAGCCTCACCGAAAAGGTAACAGGGAAGCAGAAACCTAGGGGTGAGGGAGCCAGTCATTTGGGTATCAGGCCAAAGAGCCTTCCTGGAGGAAGGGACACATGTGAAGACTCCATGGTCCGGCAGGGACTGCCTGATATCCTTGCTGAATGGCAAGGAAGCCAGTGTGGTTGCAGTGAGCATGCAAGAAGGGCTGGGGTAGGGTTGAGGCTCTATAGAGTACAGACTGTGTAGAACCTTCTAGGTGACTAGGTCTGTGGGTTTTGTTCTGTGTGATATAAAGCCATTGGGCCTTTTGAGCAGAGGAGTGAAGTGATCAATCTGTCTACATGGGGACAAGGGTAAAGTCAGGGAGACCAGTTAGAGGTTATTTCCAAAATTCAAGTGAGAAATGGCAATGGCTTGGACCATTTCCATCACCTCAGAAAAATGAGGGGAGAAATTTTAAAGGGGAAAGGTGAGACACAAATATGAGATAGTGTTTGCTAACAGGTCTTAGCATGAACTCAGTAGTCATATAATTTATCATTACCATGAGTCTGATATTCTATTCACTGGAACATTTATTCAACACCAACAGCACTGGGCCTGCTGTTAGGCACTGGGGACAGGAAGGAGGCCTGACCTCTGCCTTTGGGAGGCCTTCAGTGTAGCAGGATTAGAGAGATAATAAAAAAAATATGACATCAACACCAAACACAACAACAGCTGTAGCAATATAATCATTCTATAATTATGATGGAACTATTAGCTTGCACTTATTGAATATTTTCTATGTGCCTATGGATATTATTATTATGCCTATGGATATTATTATTATGAAATATATTATAATCATTATATGTGGATGTTCTCCTTTGTAATCAAATTAGACTTTCTATACAGTTAGAGAACTAGTGGCTAAAAACCTAACATAACAGCCTGAAAGTATTGTTTTTGTGCTCTATAAACAGATTGTCAAGATTTTGCCTCCCTAGTACCTACCAAAAGTCCATTCCGGAAAATGCATGTGCTATTTTTTTCCAAGTGTCTTCTTTGCCTATCTATATAATAAAAACCCAGTGGTTCTAACGCCATAATGACCAAATAGGAGGTGCATTGATGGGTCCTGTGGTGCTGCCAGGTGCTGGGTCTCACATGATTTCACACGCTGAGCCTCTAGTAATATATAAAATCATATTGCTAGTATCTAATAACAATGATTTGTCAGCCTATTTAAATTCTCTTTATTGCATGTTTTTTTTTCCTTTTAATAATCTGCCTTGAAGAAAGTTAAGCTGAAACCACTGCTCAGCTTCCGAGATGTTGCCACCCAAATTGCATGCGCTCTTCTGCCTCTGCAGCTGCCTCACCCTGGTTCATCCTTTTGACTGGCAAGATGTAAATCCTGTTGTCCATGTTAAACCAGAAGGTAAGAGGTACATTTATCAAGGCTTGTGCCACTAACCTGTTGTCAGACTCACAGTGGCCTCAGAGAAGTTGGCCTACAAGCAAATTTGATTAGGAGGGTGCTCATGGAGGCCCTCTGTTCTCCTGAGGTATGGGATAGGATCTCCTTGTCTCTTCATTCCAAGCACCTATCTTCAAATATGATGCCTGCAGTACAGAACCAGACAAACCAGAAGCTCAGCTTGCAATCCCCATGGAGAACTCCCTCACTGCCCTAACGCACTCCCACTCCAACATAGTAACCCAAATCCCCTGAAGCTTCCTCAGGAGCAACCTCAAAACCTGCCCCTACACAGGGGAGAAGAGTCAGGTGTCACGCTCAACAGTTATAGTCCAGGTAGTGGTGGTGTGAGAAGTGGCAAATTAGGGTGAGGGGATCCAGAGGGAAACAATCTTTTTTACCTAATGACAGGGAGAAGTAGGTGCTAAGGATCCCCAGATGAGAATGGACTACATCGCTTGCTCTTTCTTACCTTGTGGTGGGAGGGAAGGAGAGGCGAGGAAGGCACAGACAAGCCCAGGAAGTGAGGCCAGAGTGGGACAGTCATCTCTAGACACATACATCTCCCATCACTAAGAAGGAACTTTGACCCAATCTCTTTATTTCAAAGAGATTGCCTCTGGAGCTTTGCACTTCCCTGCTCACCCCAGAGGGTTGTGAGGCATGAACTCCTTTATCCAGCCTCCTCAGTTAATGAGCAGTGTAGGTGGCTTCTGAATAGTGTCCTAATATCTCTTCCCACAGACCTGTGCACCTGGATAGATATGGTCCCTCTGTATCAAGTTATTCAGGCTTGGTGGTGACTCATTGCCGTAGCATTTACAAAAGGCTTTTCATAACCCAGTTACCTTATAGATAAATTTCACCCTACATCATAGTTGGGGCAATGAATGCATCAGCAGGAGAGGGACTTCACCTTATATCTACATTTGCATATGAAATGGCACAGTGTCTCACAGGCCCATTCATTCAACAACACCTACCAGGAAGCTGAAGCATTAGCGATACATTGGTGACTACGCCTTCGAGTTTGTAGTCAAGTCTAGGAGCCTAAAGCCTAATTAAATGAATTTTCCCCATTACCACTCATGCTTGAAAATGATTGGAGAGCTCTTCCTGGACTGGCAGAAGCCGGAGACACTGCTTTATTCATCTCTGTAGTTACAGCATTGGGCCTAATGCCCCACTCACTCCAAATGCTCAAGAATGAATGCACATTTTTTAAGTTATTAGAAATAGCTTATTAAATAAAAGATGATTATATTCTTCACACTAAACAAATGCATAGGAAATAGTTATGCAGGTAAAAGGTTTATAAGTTTAGGCTAAAGATGGTGTATTTGCTAATGGAAGACATAAAGCCATGTAAGAGAAGGCAATGTCCTTAGCACGTACACAGTCCATCTCCAAACCCAGGAGTACTTAACAATGAATCCCACCAGAAATGTGTAATCGGGTTAATAACATGCCAAGCTTTCCAATGCTTTTAGGAAAGTAAACTTGAAGAGGAATAAGAAGTGACATAAATCTGAACCACAAAATTATGTCATCTAGAGAGTAGCCATCAACCTGATAATCGTCTTCCCTGCCTCTTTCTTCATGACGAGTCCTGATAGGTGGGTAGAGAACAGGAAATCCAAGACCATGACCAGGTTAGCTGCAGGCTGGTTTCAGAGATCCAGGGCACTGCTAGATGACTGGAAAAGGTTCCCAAGGCACAGGTGGAACTGAGATCTCCCAGGGAGAACCTTGTTCATCTGGAACCTTCCCACGGCTCTAAAACTGAACTCCCAATTCCAGAGGTATTGTCTCCAAGGCAGCTGCGGGTTCATCACCAAACTCTGTGAGCCAGAGTTCTGCCCCTCACCCCTATGCAGTCACACCATGGTTGTCTGTGGGCAGAGCACAGCAGAACGCAGGGCAGGTGTGGCCTACCCCACTGTTCTCTGTACCTGACATCTCCCTATTACACCATAGAGCATGGTTCAGTAGACAGTCATAAATGGAAACATGCCTTTTATAATTCTAAATCCACCCTAAAATTTTAGTTTATAGGTATGTGTGTTTTTGAAAAATCTCTTAGAAAATGCGATGGATTTTGAATCTTCCTAAAATGGGTATAGTATAGTTTAGTTTAGGGCAGCTAAAACTCCTCTAAAGGATTGAATTTGGGTAGCCAGAGTTAACGAAGTCTAGGTAAGGGACAGATGATATTGGTCTTCTACCCATTATATGTTAGGTACTTGACTTACGTATCACAGAATCCTTACAACTGTAGGCTGGTCAAGTACTTTATCCCCACTTTACATGAGAGAGGGGAGTAAATCGCCTAGTCCAGAGCATCAGAGTTTACAAGAGGTACAGTTGGAATTCAAAATAGGATCACCTGACTCCCGAGACCCAGCGTCCACCTCACCCTCGGCCTTCCTTGGCGCAATCTGCTACTATTTGACTGTGAATTGCTGATCCAAAGTGGTCTGGTACCTTACGTGCTTCTTCACCTTGAATAGGCACATCTTTTCTGGTTTAGTAGAGTTGGGGTGAGGCCCGAGATCCTGTGCTTCTAAGCTCCCAGATGATGCCAGTGATGCTGGTTCATGGACCAACTTTGAGTAGCATGGCCTTACGTATCGAAAGGCTCATTTCCAGCATGTGCTTCACAATTACTCACCAAAGTGGAAGATATAAATGGGCTTCTGATTACATCTCAAAATCTTTCTGGATGATTCCCTAAGGTATCAATGCAGGTGCCATCCTCACATAGTTCTAAGTGTCTTCGTGGCAGAGGGAGAATGTGATGGAAAGCATGAAGGTGTCTCTCTAACAGAGTAATCAACTCACAGTCCAACAGAGGGACAGGAGTGGGCAAGCTGAATCTAGAAAAGCAACCGTCTGAATATACTGATATTTGGACTCAGAGTCTTGAAATTAAATATTGGTTGGGGTTTAGAAAGGAGAAGAACAGACGAAATGAAACTGCAGGGATGTTGAAGGGTTTTGACACCAGAGAGAAAGTTTCAAGAGGGGGCAGGTAAGAGAATGAAGCATTTGACGGAAATGACAGACCAGTGGCAGTGAAAAGCTTACTTCAGCTCGTTTTCATAAATATGTATCGAGTGCTGACCATGTAGATCTGAGGATACAAAAATATGGATACAGCTCTTAAGAAATAGCCCACTATGGGAAAATGAGTGTGCAAACACATAATTTTAATATAATAGGATATGAAAAATGCTAAAAACATATATAAGGACTTGATTTAATATTGAGGATAAAATGATTGCTTCTTGGGGATCAGAAAAGATTTCAGAGAAGACCTAAAAACTAATCCAGATGTAAAAGGTTGAATAGGATTTTGCTATGGTGATTTCAAACACAGGGAATAACATTTGCCAATGTGCAGGGGTGTCAGACAGCCCAGTGTATAGCTCAGGAGCATATGGAAGGGAGATACAGGAAAAAAGCACAAGAGTACGAGGTAGTGGAACTCGGGATCATGGAGGATCTTTCTTACAGTGCCCAGGAATTGGGGGTTGAATTTGTGTGCCTATGAACACGTCTTAACCCCAGAATACTGAGAGGAAATGCCATACTTGTGCCTCAAGTAGCAATGGAAGTAGCTTAGGAAGGTATGTGTATATTTAAATCACCTACAAACTGCCTTCTAGAAAGATTCTAGTACATTCCATCTTCAAGAAAAGCCATTGAAGGATTTTACAAATGGTAACTGTCTGGTCAAGAGACAGGGAAGGTATGTATGAGACAGTCAAGCCAGAGGGTAAGGGGTATATAGGAAAGAGAACCCTAAACTAAAAACAAATGTTAGAAATTGAGACTTGGTTGTATGTAGGGAGTTTGTGAGAGAGAGGTAGAAAGAGAGATGACCCCAGGTTTGTGGTTGGAGGATGAGGTAGGGAAGTTGGGAAGATGTCATTTAGTTTTCTTTTGGACCATTGGCTTTGATGTTCCTATGGAAGGACATCAGGTGGGGATACGAAATGGGAAATTGTAAACACAAATCAGAAATATGAGATAAGGTTCATGTTTAGGGGAAACAGATTTGGGAAGTATCTTTAATATGGTCTGCATTGGAGCAGAAGGTAAGGGCAAGGCTATAAGTATTAGAAGAATCTCGTGAGAAGGCCTGTGTCTACCTCCATCTTGTTCCTCACATAGTACTTTGCATACAGCAAGTTCTCAATAATTAGTTACATATTTTTCTAGTTAGTACAGTAAGGAAGGAGACTAGACACTATGGGCAGGAACTTGATTCTTTTGGAATTTCTTTGCATAATAAAATCTGGGGCATAATGAATGACAAGTGAGATAACATGCACCTGTTTTTCAGCACGGATCAATAAAATACAAGCTCTGATGGCTGCTGCAATCATGGGCCAGACTAAAATCCCCAAAGGAAGTGGACCTTATCCTGTTGGTTGTACAGACTTGATGTCTAAATATACTAAACAGGTGATGCTTTAAAACCACTTATCCTTGTATTGGAATATTGACTTGCTATGACTCCCTAGAGGTTTTAAAAGTTGACCTTTCCCTCACCTAAGAATGACTCACTTCGCCATTTGTATTGCTTCATGCGAAGCCTTTTTCGAGTTAAGTCATTCCCCAATTCATTGCTGTCATCTGATTAACTTAACTATAAACTCTAATTTTCCCCTTCCTTAATGGCTGAAACCAGGCTCACTTTCTTTTCACCGCGAAAGCTTGTTGTTGCTCGATTTTTCTTCTCTTTTGACTGTATTCAATAATGACAGCAGCTTAAAAAGTTCTCTGGACTTCTTTCGTGAGCAACAGAGGTATTTGGGTATTTGAGTCCCCACTAAAACAGCTGTTGGAATCTGAGAAGTGACTTGACTAAAAGTGCATTAATTTCTTTCCTCTACAGAGCACCTTCTTGCGTCTGTATTATCCATCCCAAGAA
Source organism: Murina feae (assembly GCA_004026665.1). Taxonomy (NCBI): domain Eukaryota; kingdom Metazoa; phylum Chordata; class Mammalia; order Chiroptera; family Vespertilionidae; genus Murina; species Murina feae. Next base: position 22,107 of record PVJC01012304.1, read on the forward strand.
AATGATCACCCTGACACCGTGTGGATCCCAAACAAGGAGTATTTTTTTGGTCTTAGTAAATTTCTTGGAACACACTGGCTTATGGGCAATGTTTTGAGCTTATTATTTGGTAAGATTTCTGCTGATCCTGCTTTGTACGCTCCAGAATATAAGACAGTCTTGGAAACAGCAACAGTTTGAGGCAGTTAAGGACCAAAGTAGATTTTCACCAGCCTAAACTGAGATGACAAAGAAAGTACATGTTTCTTGAAAGGTCAAAGGCCAGATAACTATCAGTGAATGGAGGGTTCTCATTTTGTCCTTTCTGAATATGATGCGATGGGTGGAGGGAATGAAAGTATCAGACTTTCAGACTGGCGCTAACATCTCTCAATGGCAGGTCTTTCGTTTTCTTCTTACCTATTGTGGGGGAGCAATAATATGGTGAAAGCAGCAGCTGGGCTGATGCAACTACTATCCCTTATGCTCCATACTAAAGTGCTTTCTATAGACCAGCAACAAGAGAAAAAAAGTAGAAGCCACCATAATTTCCAAATCTCAAACTAAGGAGCAAAGCTAATTCCTACTGAGCATAAATGAGGAGATCCTACTCTCATTCCCATCACCCAAACCCAAGGGGCCAGCCTCTCTCCTGAAGACAATCTGATATGCATGCATTTATTACTTAATTTGTCTGCCTTCATGAGTATAGACTTTCCTTCCTTATCTTTCTGTTTGACCAGGCACTACCATTGGGCTGGGGTCAACTATATCTTCAGATTTCCCCCTAAAAACTACCTACAGATGTTATCATTTATTTTAAACATCTTTTTGGAGTTTTCTTAAAAACCACACATCTTTGTGGTGCTAGAATAACTTACAGGTCACTTCTGTAACAATCGTCACATTCGGGCTTCATGATCACATCTCCATGTTCTACATGAGAAAATGAAACGCAAATAGTCGATGAAAATAATGACACTTGAAAACCGAAAAAAGGGAAGACAATATCTTCCATTTTTGTGCCCCTTACTATTGACTGCATGGGTGCTTTACATGTGTTACCTACTTAAATATAATGCTCACAAGAAATCCGATGAGATACGTATCATTTCCTTCCTTTTATAGAAAATGAATCTTTAGCTTAGACAGTTCTCTTACCTTGCCCATGGTCAATAGCTACTGAGTGGCAGAGCTGTGTCCAAAGCCACATCTGAGTATGAAGTCAATGGTCTCTTCACCTTTCTCTTGATAAATGACCCACTTAGAATGAGAGGAGTCTCCTATTCGAAGATTCTGGCTTTCAGTGCAATGTCCCCAAGGTTTAGTTTGTTTTTAAAGCATTCCCTTTGAAATTTTTCTAAAACCTGGCATTGGTAGAGAGGAACAGCCTTCTTGAATATGCCTATAAGTAGTAAAACGTCTCACCTTAAGCTCCAAGCTGGCAAGGAGAACTGATAATTAATGATCCTGTGGTCTTAGGAAAATCCACATGGTTCAGGTCCTTGGTTGGTGGGTATCTAGTAGGAGAATTTTTAACAAATGTACTATTAATGCATAAAAATATAAATTCCATGGGTCAGGATTTTGTACTAAGGAAATGTAAGTTAAATTAACCAACAACATTCAAGTAAAAAGCCCTATTTATAATCTTTCATTGCTGTCTAGGTTCAAAAACAACACCTGCAAGCTGGAAGGCTCCTGTGAGGACTGGTGAAAAATATCCACTGGTGGTTTTATCTCATGGTCTTGGAGCATTCAGGTAAAGTTTGAGAGGTTGAACAATTTCAGCCCCAAAAGGAATAGCAGATTTTGGAGTGTCATGTAGGCCCCTATCCTGGAGGAGTTGGGGTTCCTCAAGAATTGGCTATGATCTGTTATTGATCAGTCCTAAATCTGTTTTTTCCACTTATCAGCTCCTGGAGCCTAGCCTCACAATAAAGGAGAGAGGGTGTTGCATTTTTGGCTGTTGTCCTTCTGTATTACAATATTTATACTCTCAGAATCATCCACTGAGTTCGTTCAGGGCCCCTGAGAAATAGACGCCAAGATTGGATTAGCTGTTAAGGGCAGTTATTGAGAGAAATGCCTATGAAGGGTAGAGGGGAAGGATCAGGAAGGGATGGTGAGAGCCTTCAGATCATGATGCAGGGTGGACATTTGGGAAGGAGATGGGAAACATGGGTTTATAGTTGCTACTATAGAACACAGGTATGTCATCTGGAATGTAGCAGGGCTTTGACTTTCCTAAAGGTTGATTGGGTATGAAGTCTCAGACTGCAGCATGGTTCTAAAAGGCCAACGGAAGGAGTGCTTGACCCAAAGTTGTTCATCAAAGGATCCAGAGCGGTCAGAGCTGGGTGGGGTCTTTAGTTAATTCTAGTCTCAATAACATACCTGAGTGGTTTATTTTCATGATCACTACATCCTTTCAACTTTCTTCCTATATCTTCTCATCTGCCTCCCCTTCCTCCACCTCAGAGGATTATACAACTTTCAGAAAATCAAAGGTGGTTTTTAGCTAGAAAACAGTTGGGTAGCATCTGCAATAAGAAATGATTTTCAGTTCTTTAATTGTGGTCTACCTATTTATTTGATTAGAATCCCATGGCCAAATCCAGCCTGCTACCTGTTTCTGTAAAGTTATATCAAAGCACAGTCATTTTACACATTGTGGCTACTTCTGTGTGATGACAGCAGAGTTGAGTAGTTGTGACCATAATGTATGGTTCACAGAGCTGGACAGATATACTGTCTGGCATTTTACAGTAAAGGTTTTCTGATCCCTGTGCTAGATTATTGTCCCTAAAGTTCCTGGACCTTCAGGGGTAGAAGACATAGTTCCTCCATCTTTCCTTTTTATTTTTTATGGACATTTTCTACTGAATGCATGATCTGAGAAGATTGTGCAGAATGAAGACTTGGAAGGGGGTCACAAATGCAGTGGCTTTGCACATGACTGTTAAACATCTCACCCTGTCCAGTCATTTAAAAAACAGCTGAAACAACAGCTGACATGCTCAGTAATGACTCTGTTTTAGACATTATTATAAGCACTGAAAATGTACTAATCTACTTAATCCTCAGAATAATCCCATTAGATGCCATACTGTTATAGCGTCACCCTTCTACAGATAAAAGAAAACCAAGGCAGAGGTAAGATAGGTGACTTATCCAAGGTAGATAGCTAATAAGTGGTGGAATCAGGATTCAACACAGTGGCAGGACTATAGATCCCATTCTCTTATGGACCACACAGTACTGCCTTCCTACACACATTATCTTATTAAAACCTTACAGAAAAGCCTTTATTAGCCCCACTTGACAGGTGAGGACAAAAAAAATCAGAAATGTAATTACCTAAAGTCATGTGACTGGTAAGTGGCGGAGCCACACAATTAATACTCAGAACTCTCAAAGGCCGTATTGATAATCATTGAACCAGGGTTTCTCAGCCTTCATACTGTTGATGTTTTGGGCTGGATAATTTCTTGTGGAGGGTAGGTGGTCCTGTATATTATAGGATGTTTAGCAGAGCCCCTACCCACCAGACTGCAGTAGCACTCTCTCCCAACTCATGATAATGAAAACGACAACAGATGTCAAATATCCTGAAGGACAAAATCGCCTCCCGTTGAGAACCCCAAACTCTGCTTTACTCCAGGGCACTACTACAGGGTGTAACAGCCCAGGTTTACTAGTAAACTCCACCTTGTAATCGTGACTGGCAGTTGAATGCTCCCCTCTTTTTGTTTTGAAGGACAATTTATTCTGCAATTAGCAATGACCTGGCATCTCATGGGTTTATAGTTGCTACTGTGGAACACAGGTATGTCACCTGGTAGGTAGCTGGGCTTTAACTTTCCTAAAGGTCGACAGAAAATGTTGGATGGTCAGAGATGATTATATGATAAGAAAAAAGAGAGACTGAGCTAGCTCTTCAAGAATTACAAAAGCAGCTAACATTTCTAGAGGGGTATTTTTGTGCTGTATGTACACACCATCATGTAATCCTCATAGCCACACTATGAGATGGCTATCATTATCACTGTTCTAAGGAGGATGAAAAAGAAGCTAGCAAAGCATTATGTGCTCAAAGCTACACAGCTAGTGAGTGACATTGCTGGATTTGATTCCGGGAGGGAGTTTTCTAACGTGGCCTCTGGAAATTGTGAAGATAGAATGGGTTGAGTTTACTCACAATGACGTCTTTTTCTTAGAAGTCCCTTCAAGGCCTCTTTGATTTTTTCTTTAAGTATTTTCATTGATTTCAGAGAGGAAGGGAGAGATATAGAAACAACAACGCTGAGAGAGAATCATTGATGGGCTGCCTCCTGCACCCCCCACTGGGGATCAAGCCCACAACCTGGAATCGGACCATGACCTCTTGGTTCATAGGTCGACGCTCAACCCTGAGCCACATGGGCTGGCATGATTTTTTTTTTTAAATATAGTATAGAAAGGGAAGTCAGGAAGGTCAGAGTGACCTTGAGTGAAGGGTGGGAAAGAGGAACATGGGTGCGATGGGGAAGTGTAAGTAATTGATTCTGTTTGTGTTGAAGAGATGGATCCGCTTCTGCGACGTACTATTTCAATGACCAGTCTGCTGCAGAAATAGGGAACAAGTCGTGGCTCTATCTTAAAACCCCACAACAAGGGGAGAATGAGGTGCTTCTACGAAATTCGCAGGTACACTGCGGTCAGGGCAGGTGGCCTGGGGACCAAAACGCACAGGCAACAGGATGACATTTGCTAATTGAGATTTATACTCGGCAAGCTGTGCTTCTTGCGCTCGTACTTCCCATTCCCCAAAGATCCATCAGCAGGTTCACTGGGTAACACATCCCCTTAATGAAATGTGTGGGTCATCGTGAAATCAGAGACAAGCAAAATTCTGGGAGATGCCCGTGAATATATAGAATTTTTTTTGCATCACAACTTTTCATTTTAAAATCTCAAGGTAGATTCATAATCTCATAAGAAAGACTACTTTTCAGAGAGGGAGTGTAGCATAGTATTAAGAGTCTAGGCCTTAGGATCCTACCTTCTACATTTGAATCTTGGAGCTTTTCAGTGGCGTTATCTTGGATAAGTTAATTTACTGTCCCTGTTTTGCTTCCATGTTTTCTCAGTTACAAAATAATGAGTACTAGTGTCTTTCCCACAGGGCTGTTGGGAAGATTAAATGAAATCGAGCACACTGGCTCCCCCCCTGTGACAGCTTTCCTGTGGGTGCTTTACTTACGTTATTGCATTGAATCCCACCCAAATTTCACTGGGGTAGGTAGGATACATTAAACAGTAAAAGGAAACTCTGAGAGATGAAGTCACCTGAGGCCACACTGTGGCTGTTTTCTAACCACTCACTGCTCAGACATTGCCAGCTTATAAGCAGCTGACGATTCCCACATGCAAGCTCTACACAAACGTTAAAATAAGATGTAAAGTATGACAGCTTTTTACGTTGTCATTTCCTTCTTCTGATTATCATATCAGGTGCGACAAAGAGCAAAGGAGTGTTCCCAGGCTCTCGATGTTTTGCTTTCTGGAACCCCAGTGAAGAATGTATTAGATTCCGAGTTCGATATTCAACAGCTGCGGGTGAGCTACGAAAGCCCTTTTCCCTGTCCTGTGGCTCTTAGCTCCTTATTGTTCTCTATTGTTTGCTTTTCTGCTGTAATACAGGGGACAACATGATGAAGAGATGCAAAAAAAAAAATTACAGCTGAAGTGTTAGGGCAAGAAGGAATGCATTAGGTTGAGCTATATATACAGTTGCCAGTAGCCAGTCTACAAAAGTGGCAGTTCCACGTGGTTCAACTTAACACCTCTGGGAGAAGTACTGTAACCTCTTGGGTGGGTTCTGCATGTTTTTGAGCTTGATCCTGGAAAGCTGGGCCACAATTTTTAGTTACAAGGTTGGGAGGGAAAAAATAGGGGACCAAGTGAAGAGCATAGATTAAGACTCAACAGTAGGTGTGGAGGGTGGAGTACAGGGAGTAGGGCCACGTGAATTTGAGCATAAGATGATGGTCACCACTCTCTCTCTTATCTTCATGCCTTTGTACAAGTTATCCCCTTGGCAACATGACTCACTCCCCACCATGACTAAGTGCTGCTTAATTTTCAACTCAAGTCAGGCAGCACCTCCTCCAAGAGAAGCTTTCTTGGACCGACTGCCCAGCCCTGGCCTGGACTGGCTATCTATCATAGCTACTCGTATTGGCATCTGTATCTTTTTCCTTCCCAATAAGCTGTGAGCTCACTGGAAATGAACTACGAGGCCTGGTACAGAGCAGGAACTCAATAAATACTCATGGAATGAACAGAGTGATAAATATGAACTGGGGAGAGGGAGAAATCAGCATTGGTGATGTTTTAAGAGTCACAGTGACTGGAAAGACCGCTAAGTTTGCTTCTGAACTTTTACAAATGCTTACCACATACATGTGCGGATGTATCTGTATGTACGTGTGATGTGTGTATTTGTATATGTGTGTATTTCCTTTATAAGAAATCAAGGTTTATAACCATGCCCGTGAATTGAATACTAATTGCCTGGTTAACAAAACCATTCACTCTGTTTTTCTAACAACCCGTGAGACAGTTATGAATTCATATCATGCTTTTTCACGTAGGACTCCATCGACAGAGATAAAGTAGCAGTAATGGGACATTCTTTTGGTGGAGCCACAGTTATTCAGGCTCTTCACGACGACCATAGATTCAGGTAAGAGGATGAGGCGAAGAGACAGAACAGTAATTTCCTGGAAGAGGGGGAGTGCTAACCTACGTGAAATACGATTTTATCAAATTCTTAGTAAGGAAGGGACCCTTTGAGGCCTACAAGTCTATTCTTGTGCCTCTATTAAATACTCTTTGCAAACTTTCCTGAGCAGAAAACATTTGCTATTAAAAACTTTCCCCTCCCCCATATATCTTCCCTCATTCTTACTCATCTGTTAAGGGTTTAGCATTTTCATTTGGAAATCTACCTTTATATACACATTTTATCAGCGACATAAGATGGTGATAATGATGTGGCCATCTCATAGTCTAGACTTCCCTAGTAAGCAGGGTATTTTAAATTATTTTTTTCATTTTTAATTTGGAGTGAGGTCTGAAATACTCCAGTGTTCTAACATGAGGAAATGTTTTCTGTCTTGAACTACCTCATCCCAGACTGATGACCTCACATAGAGCCCACCATATAGAAAGGGCGGATCACCTGTGAAACTTCATCTCACATTTCTTAAAATCTATTTCAGTAGAAGGGGTTTCTCTTCCTTAGTCCATTTAGCACATAAAACAGTGTCCAAAAATTCATGAAACATAGGATTAACTGACTTGTAAAAAGAAAGTTGATAACTGAGAGTATCTGTATACTATAAATAATAAAATTTTAAAAATAAAGAAATAAGAAAGTGAGTAATGTTTTCAAGAGATATCCCCATGTTTTTCATCAATGCCCAGACAATTTTCCAGGTACAGCACCTCTAAATATAAAGCAATGGGCCCAATTGTTACTCTAAGAAAATATATAATAAATAGACCATGGAGTATCCAGAAAGGCTGGAAACATAGGAGCAATAATGTGTGCGTGGAATTTTTTCAGACACCACAATTTTGAAGAAACCACTACTTTTCAAAAATTTATTTTGAAAATAATATTAAAATGAATGAAAAATTTAAAGATTATATAAAATTTAAAGGTCCCAATTCCTAAATACCTCCTAAAGAAAATGATTACATCTTTCCATATCTGCGACCTAATCATATCTCCTTCTCACATGAAGTACAATAGCAGTGAGATAACCGTCATGGACCAGTATGGTGTGTGTCCATTAGTCCTGGTTTATTAGAAAGCCCTGTATGTTTGCAGTGTGTAACCAGCCTTCCGTTATCATCTCAACAAACACCTGCAGGTGCGGTATTGCCCTGGACGCATGGTTGATGCCCCTGAATGAGGAAGTATATTCCAAGTTTTCTCAGCCCCTCTTTTTTATCAACTCTGAACGGTTCCAATACCCTGCTAATATCATAAGAATGAAAAAATGCTACGCACCTGGTAAAGAAAGGAAAATGATCACAATCAGGTAATAGCAACTGACTTCGTTATCTGAAATAGAAACTTGAAACTTGGATAAACCACAACAGATATAAGCCATTAAAGTGTTGTTAAATTTATTGCGTAGACTTTCGGTAAGCAAAAATATTAGAAAAATCTCAGGTTCTAAGTGCATTTAGATTTATTCTTTTTAAAATGCAAATGTTCAAGTGGTGTTACTATATGTCGCTCATATACTGATAATGAAAATGTGTGCTAAGGTGCATGTCACTTTCATATAAACGCAAGAGCAAGCTTACACATTTTGGGGTCTGGGCAGAGAGGGAGATATTCCATCACCAGGCTAGGGTAGGAACTCTTTAGGAAAAAAGTCAGATCACCGGCAATGTGTTTACCTATTTGGGAAGAAAACAAATTTATAAATTCCCCAAACTGTAATAGGGTCCCCTGAGTGCTGGCAATATGCCTATATCATGGATGTGAAAAAGAAATCCCAAAAAGGTTTTGGACTCACAATGGGATGTTACAAAGCAAAGATAGTGCTTATCCCTCTCCTGTAGGAAACTGATTTATTTCCAGGGAGAAAATATATAGTATAAGCAATGGGATCAGAGAATGGAGAGGTCTTTTCCAACTGAGGTAGTCAGAAAAGGCTGCTTGGAAGAGATGGGAGTAGAATTGGGTGTTGAAGCATTGAGAGGGTTTAGACAGACTGCGAGGAAAGGTCCAAATAAGGCAAGGACTTCAATGTAGCATATGTGCATGTGCAAGTCTAATTCCAAAGGAGAAATAGTACGGAAAGCCTAACCTGTCCTTCGCCCCACTTCTTTACCAGGCACTCTTTTTCTTGTCTCCTTTTTCTGCCAGAAACCTTGAAAGAATAGCTTATATTTAATATTGCATGTGCTTACTTGCATTTACTTTTGACTCCGTGGTCTGGCTTCCCAAATGCCCCCCAGGTGCTGAAGTTGTCCCTGCTGAGGCTTTAAAAGCTCAGCAGTGTATGTGCAGTCTCAGCCTTTCTCTCTGCATCCATTCCATATTGTCGAGAACCCCTATTTCTCCTCCCCAGGCTGCCCAGCCCTACTCTTCTCCTGTAATTTAGAGGACCCCATCCTTTCCCCCATCCTCTCCTTCTCCTCGGCCATCCTCTACTGTGGGTAGCATCCAGGCTTCTGCTTTTCCCTGACCCTGTGTCTACCTTCTTTATGAGTCCCATGCTCAAGTTTTGATTGGAATGAGGGGAAGAGTGAACAGGTGCCAAGTGGTTCTGTTCTGAGTAGTGATAGCTAAGAGGAGTCACACTTTGCTTCTAAGCAGCAGCAAAATGGGGGGGGGGGAAGAATTGCACCACGTGGGGTCTGAAAAATGTATTTTAATCTTGGTCTTTCTCAACTTGAGATTGGGAAATATGGGTAGAGCTGTCTGGCCACAAGTTGAAAATGCATAGACTTTATGTGTTATAGATGAAACCTTTGCCATGGACGAGACCACAAAGTGAGAAGAGAAATGGTCTGAGCATAGAACCTTGAGAAATGCCTGCATTTTAGGTGAAGAGCCAGGGAAGGACAGAGTACAAGGAAAGGGGCAGTCATAATGTCAAGGAAACAAAAAAGGGGAAAAAAATGCATTAAAATCAAGTGTCAAATGTCCCGGAGGTAGGTAAGAGAAAATGAGCAATGAAAAAAGGCCATCCTATTTGATGGTAGGCTGTTGGTAAATTTAACGTGCACCTTAGTGTTATTTGGAAGGTTCTTACATTTTAAATAATACAAGAAAACATGTTTTTCTAATCTCCTTAATCCAAGGCTTCAGTCCAAAGTGTCTTGATTAGCACCAAATAGGTATCAAGTTAAGTGGCTGCAGTAAGGGAGCAGGCTTCTGGCTCTGAGTTCAACATATTAACACATGCCATCACTGAAATTGGAAGTATTCTAGTCCCGTAAAAAGCTGGAATCATTTCTTTTAAAGACAAGATGCCAAGCAAATAGGAATCTTTGCATTGTTTACCTAGAAGGGAAGACAAATACATACTCTACCATCCCTAAATAAACAGTCTGTGACCCTCAAAATCAGATCTAAGGAGATCAAATTGACAAATATTGTTTCCTTGGTTTTCAGTAAATAAGTCAACCAGGCTCTGGCTGGTGTGGCTCAGTTGGTTGGGTATTGTCCTGGGCACTGAAAGGTCACCAGTTTGATTCCCTACCAGAGCACATGCCCAGGTTGCAGTCTCGATCCCCTGGAGGCAGCCAATGAATGTTTTGCTCTCATATTGATGTTTCTCTCCCTCACCCTTCCTCTCTCTTTAAAGATCAATTTTTTTATTTTTTTTTTAAAAAAAGGTCAACCAGGCCCATATCCTTCCTGCACTCTAACTATAAACAATGTGATTTGTAAATGTCTCATTTATCTTTCAGGGGTTCAGTCCATCAGAATTTTGCTGACTTCACTTTTGCAACTGGCAAAGCAGTTGGATACATATTCACATTAAAAGGAAAAATAGATTCAGATGTCGCTATTGATCTTACCAACAAAGCTTCATTAGCATTCTTACAAAAGCATTTAGGTAAGAAACAAATATTCTTTCATTCCACAAACCCGGTGATTCTCAGGACAAAACTGCCTTTTTATTACAGCCACTAACTCATGTTAACAGTTTCCAGTGGTTTATAATTTAACATAGCGGTCAAATCAAGCTTGAAAACTTGAGAAAATTTAATTTTGCAGCATTGCCTACTATATATCAGACAGTAAGTCTGCCTTTTCTTAGAGCCAGCAGACTTCCTGGTAAGACTGGGGTGGGCTTCCATGTTGCATCCATCCCATCTCATTCAGATGCAGCAGTTGGGCACAGGCTACCTGTCTCCCTTATCAGTACACAGATTTTATGTAATTTGTGATGTTTTGTTGCCACCTAGTGGTATTTAACTGTTCAACACTCTCAAAAGTTTAATGCTGATTAACATTTATATTTTACAGGACTTCAGAAAGATTTTGATAAATGGGATTATTTGATCGAAGGGAAAGATGATCACCTTATTCCAGGGACCAATGTTGACACAACCAACCACCATGGCACTCTACAGAATTCTACAAGTATACAGGAGTAGAATTTAGATGAAAAGTGCTTTTTAAAAAGTCTTATTTTAAAAACTGTTGGAAAGTGTGTGTTTTGTATGGTTAGACCATAATAGAGACTGAAATTTGGATTAAAATTTTTTCCTTTAAATATAAAGGGAGACTACATTATTTAAAAATCACGCCAGCGTAAATTTTGCTTTTTACGAAGTGATCCTTTTTTAGAATCAAGTTAATAACTGTTTTTACATTACATTAATGAACAAGGATATTAAAACAGGCACAATGCCAATGAAAACATGTTGCAAGGACATAACATTCCCTAAGAAAATAAAAAGAGATTTTCTTGCCTCCTTTTTTATTATTATTATGAGCAGTAGAATTGTGTTTCTGCAACGTGGTCATCTGGATAGAATTTGGCAGCACTGCTCTTTGTTTTTTGGTCATGTTAAGAAACTTAGATCAAGCAGGTAATAAAGCCATTGTTTTACCACAGTGATACTATACAATTCGATACTATACAATCGAACATGATAAGTGGGGCACGGACAAGGGTAAGATTATTGGAGACAGGACAAGGCAGCATATTAAAGCAGATTAATGGAAGTGGGTTGTTTGCATTTGTTTCAATGGTTTATTCCTGGTGGATTCTATTTACGTAAGAAAGGTGCATAAGACAGAGCAGAAATACCAGCTACATAACACATTCAGTTAGCTCTTCACCAAGGAGGGGTTAACAAAGAAAACATTCAGAGTGACTTTCAACTACTTTATTTTTCAATTATTTTTATTTATTTTTATGTTTTTAATTTTTTATACTGTTACTAATTTTTAGAGAGAGAGGAAGAAAGGAGAGAGATAGAAACATCAATGAAAGAGAAACATTGATCAGCTGCCTCCTGCACGCCCCCTACTGGGGACTGAGCCAGAAACCTGGGCATGGGCCCTCACCGGAATTAAACCAGTGACCTCTTGGTGCATAGGACAATGCTCAACCAACAGTCACATTGGCTGGTCTTCAATTATTTTCATTGAATAAAAGTTTTTAATTATATAAGTAGTACTGGAAATAGAATATCACAATAAGTGGAGGGAAAAGAATGTCAAATATTATGCACTTATATGTGTAGAAGTCAAGGGAAACATTTTTTAAAAATATATTTTAGTGATTTTTTACAGAGAGGAAGGGAAAGTAATAGTTAGAAACATCGATGAGAGAGAAGCATCGATCAGCTGCCTCTTGCACACCCCCAACCAGGGATGTGCCTGCAACCACGGTACATGCCCTTGATGGAATCGAACCTGGGACCCTTGAGTCCACAGAGCTGAAGCTCTATCCAGTGAGCCAAACCAGCTAGGGCAGGAAACATTTTTTTAGTTTCCCAAAGGGTAAAAACTTATGCCACTGATTAGCTAAGTATATTTTGGTCTAAGTATGGCCTTGTTCCTCTGACTTCTTCATAGTTAATTAAACCTGTGTGAACAGGGATAATCAGTACTTGGTAAGCAAGCTTGGTTCACTATGACTGCTCCATCTCTACCCCTTCTGCCCAGTTACTAAGTAACTGTGTTCTGAAATGGCACTTTGGGCCTTGGTTAATGTGTTAAGGTTCACAAAGACCCATTCTGAGAAATTTGGTTTCTTCTATCCTATATAGCCATTCAGATTAAAAATGTTTAAATTCCTCAGCATGAAATTGCAGGCTTCCTGTAATCGGGCCCTAAAATGCCTTCTCTGACGTTTGTCTCAGTAATTGACAACTATGTCTCCTACACGTTGAGCCAAACTTGTCTATCCATTATCTCAGGAACAACCATATACTTATCTACGTGTTAAATGCAAAACCATCACCTTTTTGCTTTTTGAAATTATATCCAGCTTTTAAGGTTCTCTATTCTCACTATTCCCTTTGAGCTTCAAGGTCTGATAATGTTTCCTATGCAAACACCTTTTCCCCACTTTCATGTCACAAACTTCATTTTAGAAATGGATAACCATTCCAATTGTATGGCTGTCCCACTCAATAGCACCTCTTTCAAATCCTTTGTTGGTGGCACATGCTTCTGTGGGAAGAAGAAAGTATCTGCTGAACGGATCCGGTGAGTTAAGGTTAAAAAAAACACACACACACAATCCTAGTATAGTGAATACTGAAAATATTTCAGGGAAAAGAAGAAAATACCCATTGAATGCCTACTCTTTTCCAGGTACTTTACATAAATTACAATTCTAAAAATATTGCAAGAAAGGTTTTTTTATCCCCATTTCACAGATGAGGAAGATCAAGGCTCAAAGATGTTATGTAACCTTGCTAGGTCACATATACAGTAAGCGATAAATAAGCAGGATCTATTTCCTGACGCTAGGATCTGGACTTTGTATAGTACCACTTACAACCATATTTTTAAAAGCATGGACTTTGTTGATGTTAGATGGGTCCAGTTTGATCAAGCCTCTAGCTCTTCGACCTTAGGCAAGTTATTCAGCTTCTGTAAAAAGTTCCCATTTTCTCACTTATAAAATATGAATAATATTAATATGTGCTTAGAGCTGAGGAGTAAAAAAAGAAAATGCATTTAAAATACCATCCAAGTGACTAAACCTGGAGCTAGCATTTAATGCTGTTCTCTTTCCCCCAACTGTCCAATTATGGTTCCTCTACTATGGATATTTCAAAATTCTATTTCCTTTTTAATGAAAAGAGACCATTACACCTTAAGGATAAACTTTATTCAACTAGTGTGTCATATTAGAATACTTCCAATTTCAAACAAGCAATTAGTCAAATATTTAGAGAAGACAAAGCTTCTGAAACAAAAACAAAAATCCTGAAGGAGTTACAAAACCATCCTCCTAAGTAGCATCATATAATATACTTGTCATAAATCTATACTTTTTAAAATGTAAACACTATATTTTAAAATAACTATTTTAAAAAATATAACCTAATGTATTAGTAAATTGGTTAGCAAAATAAAGATCCCGGATCCATATACATTCAACAAAATGACTACAAATACACTGCACACTCAACCTGAGATCTATTTGGTTTTCAGCACATATCAAAGTTTCCCAAGCATGACAACTCCTTGTGATTCGGGCTCTCAATTTGCACAAACACTTCGTTGGTCTGGATGCCTTGCCTCTTGTTTAAGAGCAGCTCCGACTGGATCCACAGCTAAATCTATGTTATCTCCAGGCCCCTTTTCTGAGGTTGAGAAAGAAAGAGAAAAACAAGAAAATTACTTACATGTGAGCAACCACCACAAATTAAATGTCCTCTAAAAATGGGGAGGGAGGATGAGTGAATATTCTACTTCAATTATCCCTATAAAATGTTTTCTTTTTAGTCTTTTGGTTCTCACACATTACCTAATATCAAATAAAGTTTCTCTAAAATACTATAAAATGGGCATATTTTCTATTTTGCTAAAATGATGTTAACAAGGCTGGTGGCCAGTTAGTCCATTGTTCTCCTTGACTAGTGTGTATTTTTCACATACTAGTAAACCCACCAAGAGCTGATTTTATTCATAATCTCAATTCTAAGAACAAGTGTGCTACTTATGAACATGACCAAGCAATGACCAGGAACTCCCCCAAATTGAACTGTACCACATACATAAAACTAAAATTCCTGAAATTCCAAGAAAATTTCATTAACATTCATAGATGATTTGAACATATAAGCTAACTAGAGGCCTGGTGCATGAAATTTGTGCATGGGGGGGGGGGGGAGTCCCTTCAGCCTAACCTACACCCTCTCCAATAAAGGACCCCTTGGGAGATGTCTAACTCACAATCCTGGATTGCTGGCTCCTAATCACTCACCTGCCTTCCTGCCTGGTCACCCCTAACTGCTCCTCCTGCCTGCCTGGTCACTCCTAACTGCCCTCCCCACTCCCACCAGCCTGATTACCCCTCATTGCCCCCCTCTTCCAGCCTAATTGCCCCCAACTGCCTTCATTGCTGGCCTGGTTGCCCCCAACTGCAACCCCCCCTGCTGGCCTGGTCACCCACACCTGCCCCCCTGTCAACCTGGTCATCCCTCACTAACCCTCCTGCCTGCCTGGTGCCACACACAGCCTTGCTTGTTCAGTCATTTGGTTGTCCCTCACTAACCCCTCCCCCCTCTGCTGGCCTGGTCTCCCCATATAGCCTGTTTGTTCAGTTGTTTGGTTGTCCCTCACTAACCCCCCCCTGCCAACCTGGTCATAGGCAGCCATCTTGTGAGAGTGTGAGGGTAAATTTGCATATTACCTCTTTATTATATAGGCTTATTGTATAGGATTAACACTGAAAAAAACACTTTAAACTATGAATTTATCAGATCACAATTTAACTTTCAAGATTAATTCAAGTAACAAGCATTTCCTATTTCAAGAATTCCTCGTCTTGGCTATTTATCCTCTTAAGCACATTTAACATTTTAGCTAAAGAGTTTTTTGTTTTTTTCTCACTACTGACAGACAAGGAAATGGATAAACCATTTCTGTTTGAGGATTCAGGGTAATGGTATCTTTAAGATTTGGGTTTTATAAACAGAAGTGTCCTTTAATGGTGGTATCATCCAATGACATGAAGGAAAGATCTTTCCCTGGTGTTTGGACTATAGCCCTGCAAAATGAACCCTTGGATTACAACCAGTTCTTCATTGTAAGCACAAAATAATTAAAATCAGAAAGGGGGTCATAGATAAACCAGAAAAATGGTAAACAACAAAAAGTAATCCTTTAAAAAGGATCTGATTTTATAGTGAGGAATCACCTTAAGTACATTTCCTATCCTTCAGCTACTCATTCCTCTGGCCCATTTCCATGGGAGCATTCAACACAGGGAATGAAGTAATCTCTTCCAACGGTTAACTCCCAAATCCCCACAACTCTGGTGTCTGCTGCATTGTTCAAGGGCTGCTTTTCAAACATATCTAATCTAATCTAATAAAAGAGTAATATGCAAATTGACCCTCACTCTGAGATACCCAAACCATGTCCACCAGCCAATCAGAGCGAGTGTATGCAAATTAGCCCAGACAAGATGGTGGTTAATTTGCATACACAGGAAGGAGCGAAGACTGAAGACAGCCTAGAAGGAAGCCAAGTGCTGCAGAAGAGATCGAAGTGGCAGAGAAGGGAGGGAGTAAGGCAGTGAAGACAAGAGGAAGCAAGGCGGCAGAGATTGTGGAGATGGGAGGGAGCAAAGCCACAGAGAAGGGAGGGAGCTGAGGCAGCAGAGAAGGAAGCGAAGCCTGCCTCGCAGTCTTTGCTCCCTTCTCTGCTTTGCTCCGGCTCAGAAAGCCCTATTCTTGCAGGAATAGCTGAGGAAGCTCTATTCTTACAGGAATCTTCCTACAATGGGCCTCTAGTTACCATGTTAGGCCACAGATGGATGGGTTATTAAAGACTTCATGAAGAGAAATAGTTCTCCTGGATGCTTTCAACTCCTAATAGCATCATGTATGATGTCTGTACAGAAGTGAATTCATGAGACCTATTATTATGGTAAAAGAAAATAGCTTGGATAGAAAAAAAATTTTAATGTAATTAAATAGAATCCCAGACCATGGTGACTTAATGTATCACACAAAAAAATAGTCCTTTGTACCCTAACTGGTTTGGCTCAGTGGATAGAGTTTTGGCCTGCAGACTGAAGGGTCCTGGGTTTGATTCCGGTCAAAGGCATGTATCTTGGTTGCAGGCACATCCCCAGTAGGGGGTGTGCAGGAAGCAGCTGATCAATGTTTCTCTCTCTCTATCCCTCTCCCTTCCTCTTTGTAAAAAAAAAAAAAAAAAAAATCAATAAAATATATTTTTTAAAAATAGTCCTTTGTAAGTTAATGCCTCATGAGATTTAAATTTATCCAAACAGGATAAATCCAAATGCCCTTACATATCATAATGGCAACAGAAATTGGCCACCTTATAATCTTGAATGAAAAACAAAATATAAAACTGTATGTAGAATAAAACAATGTTCGAAATACATACTAGTAGATGGCATGTTTATATTCCATAGAATCAGAAAAACTATAAAAGAAAACCACATTGACCAATGTGTTTACCTTCGGATGAATGAATATATTACAGGTGACTGATACGCTCTCCTTTTTAACTTTGCCATTGTCCTAGACTTTCTGCATCAAACATATTTTATAAAGGTCATGGACACCGAGCAATTTTAATATTTTAAGTCCCAAAATGAAAATCAAAGAGTAAAACATTAATAACTAGGCTGTCAAAAAAGATATGAGGTATAAAACATTGATTCTGTTATTGCTGTTTTTCATTGTTATTACAATACTAGGGGCCCGGTGCACAAAAATTTGTGCACTCGGGGGGTGGGGGTCCCTCAGCCCGGCCTGTGCCCTCTTGCAGTCTGGGACACCTCGGGGGGGATGTCCACCTGCTGGCATGCCTGGCCAGCCTGGGTGAGGGGCTGAGAGCCATTTTCAGGCTGCCCACAGCCCCTTCAGGGTTCATGCACTGGGGGGTGGGAAGGCTGGTGAGTGCAGGCCTGGAAGTTTCCCACCGGAGGGCCCAGGATTACACACGCCTGGTGGGCCCACACCGCTGAGGGGACACACCTGGCTCAGAGTTGGGTGGCAAGC